>PVKE010013937.1:14066-36022 GCA_004027555.1 Craseonycteris thonglongyai | reverse complement strand
GGGCTGAAATAAAACAAAAGCTCACAGAGAATTTCATCAAAATAATATAACTTTTACCAAAAAAATAAAGGGTTTATGAAAATGAATGGCAAACTCATAAAAGTTAATTAAGGATAATGGATATATTCTTCATCTATGACATTCCTGTCGGGTTGGGCACCCCCACCCCCTGTCCAGCTCTGTATGCTGCGGCCCTGAATAGACTAGTCATTTCTTTAGCAGAAGCCCCCCTAAAACAGGGCTCTTGTCTAGCTCTTTATACTGAGGGTGCACAGCTGTGCACCAAGGTAACTGCAAATCACATGCTGTTGTGACTGGGGTCCTTTTAAACTAAGGCCAGCAGCCAGCTCTCACAGGGAGCACGCAGGAGGCATAGGAAGCAAGTTCCATGACTGCAGAGCATTGGAACATGATGACACTGGAGACTGGAGTTGAGTGACTTAAACATCTAACCTTGTGCAGTTGCTGAACGATGCCCCGGATCAAAGCCTTCCCCGAAGCCAGGCGTTGAGAAGACTGGGCTCCTCGTGGGAGCTGTGCAGAATGCCACCAAACCTCTGCGCTGTCTGGCTTATCATGTTTGTTTGTTTGTTTGTTTAAATATGTTTAAAATTTTTTGTCTATTCTTTTTTTTTTTTTTTTTTAAGATTTATTGGGGAAGCCGGGATGGCTCAGTGGGTTAAGCGCTCACTTTGCAGTGCCGGGGACTGAGGATCGAATCCCGGCCCCGGCCCGTATGCTGAACTGGGGAGCTCCCCCAGTTCAGTTCTCTCTCTGTCTCTGTAGCTGTCTCTCTCACTCTCTCTGTCAAAAACAATAAAATAAAAAAAAAAAGTTAAAAAAAAAAAGATTTATTGTTTTTGACAGAGAGTAGGACAGAGACAGAGAGAAGGGAGAAGGCCCAAAGCAGTCTCCATAGTTGTACATCATTAGTTTTCAACATGGGTTCATGCTACACAGGTGGGTGGGGGGACATGCAGGGCAAGAACTGGGCTGGGCACCTCCTGTATGGGGGCTGGACCAGGGGCCTCCCACAGGGGAAGCTTGCCCTGGAGGGAATAGAACTGAGGGCCACACCCCAAGTCAGCATATGGGTTCGCACACGCCTGGGCCAGGACCGGGACCTGGACTTGATCCTTGGACCCTGGGGCTGCAAAGCAAGTGCTTAACCCACTGAGCCATCCTGGCTTCCCCTGGCTTGTCATGTTTAATTGAGATGTTGAATCTCAGAACATGAATGACAGTAGTTGCTTTTGAACAGGTGTCGTTCAGTCCTGCTGAATTTGTTGATTTAAAAATGGGATAGATTGTTTGAAAACTATACTATCTTGTTGCTGCATTTCTGCTCTAAGGAAAACTTGTGAATTGAATTATGAGTGGAAATGTTACGGACTTCATTAAGCATTATGTATTTTTCAGCCCAAATAGTTAAGGTCATTCTATGTAAGCCTGATTCGATAGCATTTTCATCTTGTTTCACCTCTTTTTTTAAAAGTATTGCCAGTGAAAGATGGAAAAGAAAAACCTGAACAACAGGTCGCAACAAAAGAGACTGACAGGTTGCCCAGCAGCGAACCCCGTCAGCAGCCAAGTGCCTTGTTTGCTAGAGCGGATGGAAAAGCAGTCCGAAGTCCTCAGCGGTCATCAACTAAAATAAAAGAGAAGAAGCATCCATTTGCTCTGTATGGCTGGGGAGAAAAGCAGACGGACACAGGAAGCCAAAGGACTCACAACGTCTGTGCATCTGCCCCAGTACACGAGGTACGTGAGGCCTACCCTCTGCTCTCTGGGGTGGGCTAGGGCTATGTTCCCATCCTGGTCATACCCTGTGGTCACTAGGAGATCGGATGGGACAGTACAGTGGACCAGGGAAAGCCCAGCAGGAGAAATCTGGGTGTTGGTTGCCAGGAGCTGGTCGGCACCCAGAAGGCTGACAGCACTGAGCCAGGTAAACTCTGTGCTGTCAGGGTTCTTGGGGTCCCAGGGACCGTGAGGCCAGGGGGGCATGGCTGGGCTGGGTTGTTGAGAGGTTCTAGGCCCTGAGCTCTGATAACTGGGCGCCCTCCACTTCCTGTTGCTGGTTTGTGGGTCAGATTGCTCTCCCCTTTGTTCTTTGGATTAAATTCAAACAACTTTTCCCCCTCTCAAATATACCTGATGCCTTTGACTCCTAGGGCCTAGCTCTCCTCTGTTCTAGGCCTGAGCTGTCCCTGCTTACCCTTCTGAGAACATGTGAGAGGGATGTGCTCTGTGTGGAGCCACAAAACAGTCATGTATGTTAGTGTTCATACTGTTCTTTCAGCCTAAAGCAAAGAAGGAATGGAAAGAAGTAGGAGAAAAGTGCAAACTGTTTGAATTCTAATTAAATACCATAATCATGTTTGCTCTGAGCAGACTTCTGAACCATGGCAGATGGTGTTACTGAGAGTGATATTTGAAACAACAAAGCGCTGCTTTAACCAGAGACCTCCAGCAATCCCATGGGGTTGAGTTTATTTAACAGGATTTACCTGTCATATTAAATGTCTTAGGAGGTAAAAGTGCTTGAGATTTTTTCTTTTAGTAATTTGCTAGAGGAATACAGTGATGCCTTGGAATTAGAACTTAATCTGTCCCAGAACCCTGTTCGAGTTCCAAAATGTTCTAGTTCCAAGACAAGTTTTCCCCTTTTAAATAATAGAAACAAGATTAATCTGTTCCTGGGTGTCATGAACTTAAATTTGAAAAATGATTTTAACAGTAAATAAACTGGATTTAAAGTAAAATATTAATTTTATTAATTTTAAGGTGAAATATTAGCAAGTAGTAATAATATTTGAATAAAAATTAAAAAAACTAATGATGATGACACATGTGGATGCTTTAAGAGATGGAAGAGGAAGAGTCATCGTCCACGATCACTTCCGGTGTCTGCATTCTTTGTCTTTTAATGCCCTTTGCTATGGTACCGCATGTAGAGTCACTGGTTGTGTTTGCTTTTGAGAACCAACGTTCCAAAGTGGTCTGATGTTGGCGACCTTTTTGCATTTTTCTGAAATGTTCAATGATGTTGTTATCAAACAACCTAACACACCTGTCAAGTAGGGCTTTATTGGGGTGTCGCTTCTCAACAGCTGCCTGGGATTTTGACCACATGCTAAGAAGGTCCTTGATTTCACCAGAGGGAATGGTTCCAGGGTCTCTCTTCCTCCCCAGAAGAAATTCCTTCTGAGATTTCTTTCTGCTGCTGCTGGTTGAGCTGCTGAACCTCTTCCATTGTCAGCTCAGTCCTGTGATCCTCCACTAACTCATTTACATCCTCTTTGCTGATTTCCAAACGCATAGACTGACCCAGAAGTACAATGTCAGGAACTAGAGATTATTCTTCAAAACTTTCTACACCCCTTGCAGCAACATATTCAAGCCAGAGATTTTTCCAGGCAGTGTTCATTGTCCTCAAAGACACTTTCCTCCATGCTTTCTCAATTATTCCTAGGCAGTGGCACATAATTAGCAATGAAAACCACTCAAGATACAGTTTTGGACAGTGACTTAAGTAACAAAGTGTAGGGGTGGCCGGAAATGTATGCATAAACCAAAGAGTATAAGAGAGGTAACTATAGCAATGGCTTGAAGTACATTATGATGGGGTAGGGGTTGCTGCCTATACTAACTGTGTTAGACCAATTCCCCCATACCACTCTTAAAGTATACCTCACACGAACAATGAGTGGGTGTTCGGTTAAATCTACGGACCATACAGTCGATACGTCCCACGTGAACAGCGTGTTGGCGTTCAGATTCCAAAGCAGCATTCAGATTCCAAGGCAAAATTTGCTTGATTTTTTCATTTAGATTCCAAGTTGTTCGAGTTTTGGGGCATTTGGATTCCAAGGTATCACTGTAGTTACCCTTGCTTCATGCAAATCCAATAATTTTCTCAAGCCAGTTTCTAGAGCAGGGGTGTCCAACCTTTTTGGCTTCCCTGGGCCACATTGGAAGAAGAATTGTCATGGGCCACACATAAGATACACTAATACTAATGACAGCTAATGAACTAAAAAAGAAATTGCAAAAAAAAAACAACTCATGTTTTAAGAAAGTTTATGAATGTGTTGGGCTGCATTCTAAGGTGTCCTGGGCCCCATGCAGGCTGGGGGCTGGGGGTTGGACAAGCTTGATCTAGAGGCACATGCAAATTGCTTACCATATGCATCTAATGTCTAGTGCAGTGGATGTGTTCTGTTGCTCAGTTTCTGTATCACTGATGGTGGATCAGGCACAGAGTTGGGGGCACAGCTTCCCCAAGCTTCTGTACACAGAACTGATAGTGATGAGGCAGGGCTTGCCTCCAGCCCACTTCAGGAGACCTGCGGTGGCTTCCCTGCAAATATTGAAAATTAGTACAAAAGCCTCTTAAATGATTGTGCTTTGATTTTTGAACTCTCCTTAGATTCATGAATCAGCATTACGAGCCAAGAACAGGAGACAGGTGGAAAAGAGGAGACTGGCTGCTCAGAGGCACCGTGCTCACTCAGTAGATGTGGAGAAAAGTAGGACCCAGCCCTCGTCCTTGGAGAACCCGTGGATGACAGAGTACATGCGATGTTACTCAGCGCGAGCTTAAAGGCACAAGCGACTGCCTGGACAACCACTTCTAAGCAGTGTAAACATAAGAACCAACCAACCAACCAATCAAAATCATCAAAAGAAATTGGATGCAGGTCTAAGAAACCAACTGATCGTGCAAGGTTTTTTTTTTTTGGTTTTTTTTTAGGGAATTTCCAAGAGATTGTTTTATTTTGATGAATCTGGGTCACCTTCCTCAGCAGGTTGATTGACAGTTGAAGCCATAGACATGTGGTTATTTACAAAGATAATTCCCTAAATCTTTGATATTCTTATAAGGGTTTTGTTTTAAAGCATCTTAATTAATCCTTTAAGATATTGACACCAAATGCCTTTAAGTGGCTGTAGATGCTTAACACTCAGTATTTTTTTTCACAAGTTTAAACGATCTTTTTTCATCCATAGCTTTTCCGATCCCTTAGCCAGCCAGATCATCCCACAACTTGCAGTGTAAGACTCATTTTCCTTATATGTAGTTTTGTGAAAGAATCTCAAGTCCTTAATGAGTTTCAGTGCTAATCATGAGTCCATGTATACAGAACTTACTAATAACAAACCTTAATGATATACATATTCAGAGGTTTGGTTGAAATACATTCCCTCTAGATTCCCAGCCAGTAGATGGTATTTAAGATTTATTTTATTGTTTTTGACAGAGACAGAGAGAAACAGAGACAGAGAGAGACAGAGGGAAGGGGGAGGGCCCAGAGCAATCTCCATAGTTGTACATCATCAGTTTTCAACATGGGTTTGTTCCACACATGTGGGCACAGGGTTGGAATTGGGCTGGGGGCCTCCCGCACGGGAAGCACACCCCAGTTCAACATATGGGTCCACACGGGCTGGGACTGGGATTTGATCCTCGGTCCCCAGGGCTGCAAAGTGAGCGCTTAACTTGCTGAGCCATCCTGGTTTTCCCAGTAGATGATATTTAGAGCCATCTACTGATATTTAGAACACAGTGTGAGGGGACGGCTGTGTATAAATGTAAGTATGTAAATGATGTGCTCCTCCTCTTCAGTACTTTTGCTTTGGGGACCAAAAAGAGCGTGCTGAGGAACAGTAGTTCTGTGCTGTGGAGACAGAAATTGGCAGGAAGCACAGGTGCTTTGTTCTTCAAGAGAGAAGGCACTTTGCTGACTCAGCACCTGCAGATGGGAGGAATGAAAACTCTGTGTTTGGTGTGGGATGGAGCATTTCCTTGATATTTTTATTCTGGGTCTTTGAAGTAGTATGGTCAGTTTTTAGAACACAAATATGTTTTATTCTATATAAAATCTCCACATAGTGTCATTTTACAACTGTATTAAGCTTTGAAAACTCATATTGAAGAATCATGAGCTTTTTAGAAAAAACTTTTTAAATATTTTGTATCATTTTGAGGTGAGATGTTTTTCAAAGAGAGCTCTCCTAATTACTGAAGTGTATAAATAACAATAGGAAGCTCTTGTCCAAAACAGCCTTGGTAGTGACTGTGACTTGCTATATCGGAGTCCTTAAGGCAAGTCCCTGACAGATGGGATTACTGTGGGAATTGGATGGTGTAGCTAATGGTGAAAGTGTTCCTTGAAAGCTGCTTCCAGCTCCTGTGTTCCGGTGCATCTGACAATCTTAGGGACAGGGAGCCCTGGGAGTAGCTCCAACCCATAGGCATAGGCTGCCTTAGAGACCCACTTCCTCTTTGTCTCCTTCAGAAAACAGACTCTATTTACTGAGCTGACTACTGAAACTCCAGATGGAGAGCTGGAAAAAACTAGAAGGCAACATTGGCCTTTTCCTCCTCTTTTTTAAATGGAGGGCAAATGAACAAGATTTTTAAAGTCCTTTTAATGTGCATAAACAATGAATAAATCAATATGAATTAATTGTGAGTTCCCGTTCTGTGTCCAAGTCATTAGTTGGTCAGGGTTTTTTTGTTGTTGTTTTGTTTTTTTCTTTCTTAGGGGAGAAAATTACCTTTGAGCCTATGAAATTTTTTAAGTTGGAACAATTTGATGGTCTTTTCCCTTCTCATTCTAGAAACTAATGTGGTTATAATCATGTTCCTAATCCTTGGGACAATGTATCAGACAGTGAGATAGTTTAAAATTACCTTTCATGTTGAAAAGTTTGAAACTGCTCTAGAATCCAGTGATATATAAAATATAGAATAAAATAATTGCTACATAGGACTTTAAAATTTTGGTTTTAAGCTCCTAATTAAAACAATTTGCCATAAACATGTTTCTGTGTTACCTTTATTAAGAGTAGTAATAGAATATTGGATAACATTTGCAATCTGATGGAACAATATGAATGAGAAGTAAATGGGAATCAGTTATTTCTTTGAAAACCGAAAGACTGCTCTTATTTAGGTGTCAAAATAGGTGTACACAGCTCTCTCCTCATAAACTGTCTAAGCACATAGAAACATTTTTCAGTTTACTAAAGGTATAACAAGGTATAGGCTATCTTAATTGCTAGTCATGTAGTAGGCACATATTTATGCCACTTCATGTGGAATGGCTTTGTCACTTGTATGCCAGGTCACTCAAACTCAGTGACTAAATTGCATGGAGAAGGCTCTGTTTGAGTTGTTGGAAATTATGATGTCCAAAACAGAATACTGCACGATTCGCAGATTAAAAAAAAATCTTGAGTGTGTTCCCCTTCTCTGAATTGATAATGCTGCAGTAGGTGGAATGTTATGGTACTTGATATTTAAAATATTCAAAGGTATTCTTGGCTAAGAGGGAGAGAGGCAAAGCATATCTTAGAAATGAAAACTTGTTGACTGCTTCAGTAAAAATTTATTTAGTGGATAATTAATTGTACATCTTATTGGACTAAATTTGAAAAATGGTGCTAATTTTTACAAAGCTTGATTCTGTATTGATTTGGTACCAAACTGCTAACGCTTGACTCATAAGGTCCTTACTATAGTTTTGCAATCTGGTGGATAATTTTAAAAAAGTGATCCTAAAAACGTTACCTGGGCATTTCGAAATGTTTGCATTTGAAATGGATTTTTGTACAATAGGATAAACAGACTGTTACTCAGTGTAAGTGTATGCTTAATACCTAATTCCACACAAGGAGCTATGTCTAGATTTGTGGTCCATATCTGTTCCCTTTAAGCCTGTTAGTATGAGATGGGAAAAGTTGCTCCTTTAATACTTATTTTCATTTTAAAAGTCAGGACAGTCGAATGAAGATTTTAGAAGCCTCTTTTTGGAATTTTTAAATAATTAGCAAAACTCTGTATTATAAATACTGTATCCACATTAATATTTTGAAGAAACAAAGGCTGGGCACTTAATGACAAAGCTTGGGCACTGGGACTTTTGGACTGTATTTTATAAGAATTATGTATTGCTTTTAGCTCATATTTAATATTGCAGCTACTTGAAAAATGTGAATAAATTTAGTTAATATTACAGGTTGGAACTTCTGTTTGGTGAGAAATAATTGATTAGTATATTAATCTATGTATGATCACCTTGACTTCTGAGTGGGTTTTTCATTAGTTGTTTAACAAGATGCGTTAGGTACATCTAGGAAAAGATACTTTCTGTATATACATGTTGACTTAAGCTATAAATTTTCCCAGTCTTTTCCCTCACAACTTCCTATTGTTTCAAAATTACAGAAGCAATAGTACAAGATTAAAATAACTTAAAAAGAAGCATAGAGTAAAAAATGGAAGCTTCCCTGAGTAGCACCCCTTGAACAAAATTCTGTACCCCTTCTTGGAAGAAACCAGTGTTGAGTGGTGTGTAAACTCCCAGAGCTTTTCCCTAAGTACTTACTATGGAGGTAGACATACATACTTTTTGCAGGAGTGTGGAATACCACTGTACACATTCTATAGATTTTTACTTATTTCGGGGAAGATTCGGGTTCCAGATGAAATGGAGTGAAGGCACAGCCCATTGTGTTTGCACTGAACACAATTCTGGAAACTGGCAGGGTGTATGTCATAGCTGCCCAAGGACTGAGGACGTCACCAGGCAGCTTGGTGAGAAGCGCCAGAATTCTCAGTGCAACTCATGGTGAGTTGACCACTTTCTTATTCCTCTGGGATCTCCCAGCCTGAATACAACACAGACCCCATGGCAGAAATGCGCACTTTGGAGCTGAAGGACCAGAAACGGTGTGTGTGTGTGTGTGTGTGTGTGTGTGTGTGTGTGTGAATGCGCACTTTGGAGCTGAAGGACCAGAAAGGGTGTGTGTGTGTGTGTGTGTGTGTGTGTGTGTGCCACAGGAACCAACAGATACAGGTGAGAGAGCTCAGGAAGTAACTCCAAAGTTCAGCCCTGTGCTGCTCTGATTAGTGTGCCAAACACATGTGGCCTGAGCGACAGGCTGCCTACGGGATGCTGTAACCAACACCCATGGAACTGTGGCCTGAACCTAAGCAGATCGATGACTTGCTAGAACAAAAATTTCAGCGTTCTTCCTAGGGTTTACTTGCATCTCTTCATGTCATATTCAAAGCGTCTAGGATTCAATACCCAATTGCTCAGCACATGAGGAACTAAGAAAATGGTGCTATTGGAAAAGGGCTGTCAGCAGGTGCCATTGGAAAGGGGCTGTTAAGTTCCAAGGAGCACTCACAACACTTGAAGTACAAAAGTAGAGATTATCAGCAAAGAGACAACAGAACCAAATGAAAACACTACAACTTGAACACCATGAAGAAAGAAAAACCTCACTGGTTAGACTCAGTAAACAAACAGAAATGATGAAAGATACAGAGCAATGCAAGTCATCCCTTCAGAACAGAGAAAAAAGACAAGAGTTTCAAGGTTACACAAGGAGAATGAGAAAGAGTATAGTGCTTTCAGAACACCTGCAGGAATGATGGCTGAAACCTCCCAAGGAAGCTGTGAACGCAATGACAATAATGTTGAGACACAACATCACCTGTTGCAAACTAAAGGATGTCTTGAAAGCAGCTAGAGAAAAATGAAAGACTACCTATAGGGGAGCATTTCAAATGTGAGTGAATTTTGTTGTGGGAGAAACTGTGGAGGCCGAAAGAACATTTAAAGTGCTCAAAAGAAGCAACCATCAACTCAGAATTCTATATCCAGTGACATGCCCCTGAGGATGGAGGTGAGATAAAGACAAACAAAATTAATCTTTTTTTTCTTCTAAAGATTTATTTTATTGTTTTTGACAGAGACAGAGACA
Organism: Craseonycteris thonglongyai; assembly: GCA_004027555.1. Taxonomy (NCBI): domain Eukaryota; kingdom Metazoa; phylum Chordata; class Mammalia; order Chiroptera; family Craseonycteridae; genus Craseonycteris; species Craseonycteris thonglongyai. The sequence goes on along the minus strand of PVKE010013937.1, from coordinate 26,239 downwards.
TAGAGAATGGGCAGGGCCCAGAGCAGTCTCCGTAGTTGTACATCATCAGTTTTCAACATGGTTTCATTCCATATGGGTGGGCAGGGGCTGCACAGGGCGGGAATTGGGCTGGGACCTCCCACATGGGAGGCGTGGCCCCTCAAGCCAGGGGCCCAACCAGGGGGCGAGAACCAAACTGGGGGCCTCCTGTATGGGAAGCACACCCCAGTTCAGCATATGGGTTCACATGGGCTGGGGCTGGGATTCAATCCTCGGTCCCTGGGGCTGCAAAGCAAGAGCTTAACCGCTGAGCCATCCCAGCTTCCCCTAAAATAAATCATTCAAAACAAAACAAAACAAAACAAAAAAACTAAGAACTGGTTGCCAGCAGAACTGCTTAAAGGATTCAGTAAAGGATGTTCTTCAGACAGAAGAGAAAATAATAGCAAAAGGAAATTTGGAACATTGGGTTTGAAGAAAACAACAAACAGTTGCAGCATTTGGTCTTATCCTTGGTTCCCGAAACAGGTCCAGAGCCATAAAGATGAAAGAACTGCCTTGTTTTTATAACAAGCCCTTTTCAGCTACACCTGAGTTCACGTTAATAACATGACCCTTGGGGAGCACCTGAGGATGGGGGCTGGATGCCAGGAGGAACTCACTTTCAGTCCCAAGTCCCAACCTCTGGGGTGGAGGAGGGGCTGGAGGTTGAATCAGCCAGTGGCCAATGATTTCATCACTCTTACTCATATATGAGGCCTTTATAAAACCCCAAAGGATGGGGTTCCGGGAGCTTCCAGGTCGGTGGACACGTGCACATCCTGTCCACACCTTGTCATGTGTATCTCTCCCATCTGTTCCTGAGTTAGATCCTTTTCTAATAAACCAGTGAAGTAGTAAGTAAAGTGTTTCTACAAGTTCTGTGAGCCACTGTAGCAAATCAATTGAACCCAAGGAGGAGGTGGTGGGAACCGCTGATCTATAGCTGGTAGGTCAGTCAGCACAGGTGACAGCTTGGACATGTGACCAGCAACTGAAGTGGGCAAGGGCTGTCCTGTAGGACTGGACCCTAAACCTGTGGGATCTGACACCATCTCTGGGTAGATAGTGTCACAATGGAGTTGCATTGCAGGTAAGGTGACCAGACGTCCCGCTTTTGGCGGGACAGTCCCGATTTTTAACAATTTGTCCTGCGTCCCACGGCGTTTTAAAAAAGTCCCGATTTTTGGAAAGAATGCACGACAAGCTAGGGAACGGCGGGAGATAGACCCAATTTTTAATCAATGGTGTCCTGCTTTACCAATGTTAAAATCTGGTCACCTTAATTGCAGGACACCAGCTGATGTGGCAAAACTGCATGATGGGAAGAAAACAGCCCACAGCTGGTATGGGAGTGGAGTGTGGAGAGTGGAGGAGACACAGGTGAGTTTTTCCTCCTGACAAAGATGAACTGGAACCTTAAGCATATATGATTGATCAGTCTGGGGGCTGTGCGCAGAGGTAGGGCTTATGGATGCCTTCAATATCCTGGGCAATTGCAAGAACCTGACAGGAAGAATCTTGCTTGCCATGTTTACTGGTCCTTGGTTGCAACACTTCCTTTTTCCATGAATAAACCCTTGTTGGTGACAGAACACCTAGTCAGTGTTGTTTTTCAGTTGACACTTAGAACCCCACAACAGAGCTTCAGGACCTCTGTACCGATGGTGTTTTAACATGGTGAGCATTCCTAAAAGCTGGTGGATGTCTGGAAGTGTGGCAGGTGCCATCCCTACAAAATGACAGATGGCAAGAACAAGGCGTCTCTGTATGTGACATGGAATGATGGCCATGGTGGGGGAGGGGCAGACTGAGCTGGTCTAGAAAGACTACAACTACAAAGGAGATTGTCCCGAGGCAAAATTTACAACGGAAAATCTGACAGAACTGATAAAGAGCTAGACAAATTTACAATTACAGTTAGAGACTTCAACACACCAACCAGTAACAGAACTAGTAGAAAATACAGAAGAGTAAACATTAGTAATCATATAAACTTGACACTTATAGAACACTTCATCCAACAACAGCAGAACATATATTTTTCAAGTGCACATGGAACATGTATCAAGACAGGCCATATCCTGGTTTATAAAATAAACATTAACGAAGATAAGATAAAGATTTATTTATTTATTTATTTATTTATTGTTTTTTGACACAGAGAGACAGAGAGAAGGGGGGAGGGCCTAGAACAGTCTCCATAGTTGACAGCATTGGTTTTCTACATAGTTTTACTCCACAGGTGGGCACGGGGCTGCACAGGGCAGGAACTGGGCCAGGAGCCTCCGCATAGGCCCCGGCAAGAACTGAACTGGGGTCACACCCCAGTTCAGCATGTGGGTCCGCCTGGGCCAGAGCCAGGATACGATCCTCTGGTTCTGAGGCTATAAAGCAAGCACTCAACCTGCTGAGCCATCCCAGCTTCCCCAACAAAGATAAGATAAAAGGAATTATACAAAGTGTGTTTCTGACTAAAATGAAATTAACCGAGAAATCAGTAACAAAGGTAACAGGAAAATCGCAAATCAGTTGGAAATTAAACAATATGCTCATGAATAATCCACCAAAGAGGAATTAGCTAATATTTTAAATGGAAGAAAAATGAAATTACAGCACATTAAAATTTGTGGGCACAGCTAAAGCAGTCTTAGAAGGAAATTTGTAGCCATGGTTGCTTATATTAGAAAAAAAGTTCTCAGATCAATAATCTAAGCTTCCATCTTAAAAACTGGCAAAGGATGAGCAAAATAAACCCTTATCTAGCAGAATGAAGGAAAAATAAAAGCAGAAATTGATGAAATTGAAAAAAACAAAAACAAAAACCGAAAACAAATGAAGCCAAAAGTTGGTTCTTTGGAAAGATCAACTAAATTGATAAACCTGTAGCCAGAGTGACAAAGAAGAAAATGTCACAGCTTACCAATGTCAGGAGTGAAATTTGCATTTTACTGAGTATCAATGAGATTGGCACTTTTTCATGTTTATCTATCATCTGTGTCTTTGATAAATGACCTGTTTGTGTGCTTGCCAATCTTTTAAAATTACTTTGGAAAAACTAGAAAAACACACTGCCTTTTTGTGTGTGTGTGTTGAGGATGGGGTTTCAGTCTTACTTGTTACGGTCTGTATGTATCTGTTATCAATCTTTTTATTTTTTTGAATTGGAGATATATATATATATTCTGTATAATTCTGTTCATCTTTTATTTATTTTTGTTAAATTTATTGGAGTGACATTGGTTGGTAACAAATACATAGTTTCCAGGTGTACTATTCTATATTACATTGTGTATGCATTACATTATGTGCTCACCACCCAGAATCAGCTCTTTCCAATCTTGTTAATTATGTTGCAAATGCTTTGTCATAGACCATTGCTAAACTTTATGCTTTTTTTTCCTTATAGGAAATACAAATCTGCAGAGTCAAACCTCAAATTGTTACAGATGAGGGGGGCTGCTGGGATGGCTCAATGGGTTGAGTGGTCACATTGCAGCCCCAGAGTCCAAGAATTGAGTTCTGGTCCCGGTCATGGCCGTGTAGACCCATATGCTGAACTGGGGTGTGCTTCCTGCCCCAGCTCGATTCCCGCTGTGGCGAGCTTCCCATGTGGGAGGCCCGTGGCCCAGTTCCTGCCCTGTGCAGCCACACACCCACATATGGAATGAAACTATGTTGAAAACTGATGACATACAACTATGGAGACTGCTCTGGGCCCTCCCCATTCTCTGTCAAAAACAAAAATCTTAAAAACAAACAAACAGACAAAAAACCCCAACCTTTACAGATGAGATTTTTGAGTCACCTTTAGAAACAGTCACCCTTGAATCATAGAAAGAATTGAACATGTTTTTCAAATGCCTTTAAAAATTTTTGCCTTTTGCTTTTACTTGTTTGTTTTATTATTTATATTTGTTTACAGATTTAATTATTTTTATTTTTATTTATTTATTTTTTGAACTGAACTGGGGCCTCACCGCATTCAGGAAGCACACCCCAGTTCAGCATGTGGGTCCACCTGGGCCGGAGCCGGGATTCGATCCTCGGTCCTTGGGGCTTCAAAGTGAGCGCTTAACCCACTGATCCATCTCAGCTTTCCCTACAGATTTATTTTTGTTGGCCAGTTTAGTCCATTTACATTTAGGGTGATGATTGATATATCAGAATTTCCTATAGCCATTTTATCTTTTATTTCCTGGTAGATCTTTCTTCAATTGCTTCTTTGCTTTTGTATTTCTGTCAGTTATTTTAGTTTGATGGTATTTATGATTATTTTCAGTTTTCTCTCTCTTTTTAATGTCTTCCAGTTCTAAATTCATTTTGAGTGGTTACCATAAAGTTTATGTAAAAGTTTTATATATGCAGTGGTTCCTTTTCTTAAATGTGCTTATCTCCATTCTCTTTGGAAGTTTAAACCTTTACTTACTCCCCTTTTATGTTTTTGTTGTCCCAGTCTATCCCTATTTATTTTTACTTTTTGTTTCAAGTCCAATTGCCTCCTTCAGTATTTTTTGAAATGCTGGCCCTGTGCTGTAGAATTCCCTCAATTTCTGTATGTCTGAAAAAGTCTTTATTCCCCCTTCATATTTAAAGGATAACTGCTGGGTAGATGATTCTTGGCTGGTAATTTCTCTCCTTCAATATTTTGAATATTTGACTCCACTCCCTCCTGGCTTGTAGAGTTTCTGTTGAGAAATCTGATGATAGCCTGATGGGCTTTCCTTTATAGATTATAGTGTTTCTTTGTTCTGGCTGCCTTGAGGATTCTTTCTTTGTCTTTGATCTTTTACATCTTCAGTATAATGTGCCTTAGAGAAGGTCTGTTAGGATTCAAGTAGCTAGGGGTCCTGCTTCCTTCTTGAATTTGAGGTTCCATTTCTTTCTATAGATTTGGAAAGTTCTCATGTACTATTTGTCTGAGCAAATTCACTGTGCCTATCCTGTCCTCTGCTCCCACTGGAATACATATTATCCTTATCTTATTCTTTCTAATGGAGACAGATACTTCTTGCAGATATCTTTCATTTCGTTTAGCTCTTAGGTCTCTCTTCTTCCATGACATTTCCAAATTTCTGTCTTTGATTTCACTAATTCTTTCCTCCATCTGGTCAGCTCTGCTTCCTAGGATAGCTATTTCACTTCTTTTATTGTGTTGTTTATCTCCAGAATTTCTATTTGCTTTTTTTAAAATAGATTTTGTTTCCTTTCTGAGATCATTTAGCTCCCTCTGTGTACTCCGCCAATTTTATTTGATCTCTTTGAGTGTTTTCAGAATTGCAGTCTTGAATTCTGTATCATTTAGCTCATATGTGTCCATATCTTCAAGTTCCTTTTCTGGAGATTTTTCATTTTCTTTCTGAGCACCTTTGTTCACTAGGGTACTCATTGCTTTTGGAGCATTTCTTTTCCTGGACATGAGGACGTCTCCCCTGGTAGATGTGAAGAGATCTTTCACTTCCTAGCTGGTGTTGCTGCAGTGTCTTACAATATTTTCTCTTGGTTGTTTGGCTTCCTCACCATGGGAGACTTCCTAGGTTGGCCTTTCTTTGACTCAGTCACTCTGGTCTCTGCACCTCTTTGGGAGTATATAGTGCACAATGATATTCTGTGCCTCCGAGATCCCACTGCAGTGAGAAGCTGCACACCTGTGCTTCAGTTATCTTAGATCCCTCTTTTGGCTTCAGCGGGAAGGATGGGGAGCCTGGTTTGTTGGAAAAGGCACAGGTCTGTTTGTGTCACAGGGTAATGGTGGCTTCCCAGCAACAGCTGACTGAATTCAGGCACTAGGTAGAGCTGGGGGTGGGGGGTTGTCAAGCTTTGGGAGAGAGCGAGGGGAAGCAGCCAGGTTCTGTGCTCAAAGCCATGCAGTGCTCCAGCTGGGGTGCTACCTCATCAAGAGCCACTCTGCACTTCAGCTGCCAGTGTGCTCCTACTGCCGGCACTTTCAGCTGCCCGCTTCCTTCTCTGGTCACTGGCTTTATGCTCTGCCAGCCCCATGTTCCAGCTGACCTACCCACACTATAGCCGTTCTCCATGTGCTCCTGCCACAGCATTATTCCACAGCCAGCTGCACCTGCTTCTGCCATCCACCCTGCGTTCTGGCCGTCTGCACCTTTGCCTTTGTCCATTCTAGGCCTCCAACCCACCCAGAGTCATTCTGCACCTGGACCTGCGCCCCCACGCTCCCACCTCAGTCAGTCTCTCTTCTGGTTTCTGGGTCAGCCTCTGGGCTGGTCACTGGGTGGGTCTCTGGGTTGCACTCTGCGGCGGGTCTCCACATGGCTCCTGTTCGCTCTCACTCGCCTCCGTTTCTCCGGCTTTAGGTATTTTCTTGCAATGAGTGGGCCCCTCAGCCAAGACTATGTGTTACTTACAGATTCTCTGGTTTGATTTTAGTTGTTCAACTTGTTCTTTCCAGGAGAGGTTTCAAGAGCACCTTTCATGCCACCTTCTTGATGATGTCTGCAAGTTTGTTTTCTTAATGTTAGTTTTCTTTACAATAAAATTTACACATGATATCAAGAAGAGAAAAAAGCTGTGAGAGCACAGGTGTGTTTTCATTTGGTCCCCACAGAAGTAAGGACACTGCCCCCTGCCAAGGAGTACACTGAGGTGACTGCCCACCTCACACTGGGTTCCAGGGGTGCCTGAGTCAGAGTCAACCACACTTCATCATGGGACAGACATGCTGAGGTGACCTACACTAAGTGTGCCTCATGTCATCACATGGGTAAGCGTGAGTCACAACACTTCAGAGTGCAGCCAGGACATGGAGTATCCTGAAAGCAGTGCTGGTGGTGTGGGGGAGCAGGCTGGGTGCCCTGCTCTCTAGGCTGAAGGCACTACTGTCCCCTGGGTTAAAGGGGCAATACATTGTGCCACTACCACACACTGGGAAGTCACCTCCAACAGGACTGTGTAAAAAGATGTGCATCTTGCTTCCCAACACAGGGCAGAAAACCAACTTTATATAATTGCGAGGTGAGAAAAAAACCACCATTTTGGCTTTCTAATATCATCTTTTTTTTAAAGAAAGATTTATTTTATTGTTTTTGACAGAGACAGAGAGAGAAGGGAGAGGGCCCAGAACAGTCTCCATAGTTGTACATCATGTTTTTCAACATGATTTTGTTCCACACAGGTGGGCGGGGGCTGCACAGGGCGGGAACTGGGCAGGGGGCCTCCCACATGGGAAGAACCCCAGTTCAGCATATGAGTCCACATGGACTGGAGCCGGGAGCCGGGATTCGATCCTTGATCCCTGGGGCTACAAAGTGAGTGCTTAACCCTCTGAGCTATCCCAGCTTCCCCCTAATAGCATCTTTTAAGATGTTCCCAATGGTATGGTGACTGTATATATTAAAAAAAACCATATAGTCAGAAATGCATACTGAGCTACTTTTGGGTGAAATACCAGATGCTGTGGATTTCTCCATACACTACAGCATAAGAAATGGGGACAGGGGTGATGGAGGGAGACTGGCATAATGCTGACAGTGTGGAAGCTGGCTGACACAGTTTATTTTCTCCATACTTGTGTATGCCTGAAAACCTCCATAGGAAAAAAATTGAAAAGAACCTAAATGCTACTTCAAAAGAAAAACAGATTGACCATCACATTATTTTCTATCAGCACACAGCGTTTTTCCTAACTTGGGAGTGACGGCTTGTCTTCCTGAGATTGGTAAGTTTCTGTGGGCGTTCTGGCAAGTCAATGGAACTCAGGAGGTGGTCATGGGAACCTTGGATTTATGGCCAGTTGGTCAGCACAGGTGACAACCAACTTATGACAGGCATTTTCAGTGTGTGTGTGAGGGGAGGCAGGCTGGGGGAAGACTGAGCTCTAAACCTCTGGAATCTGACAGTCTCCAGGAGGACAGTGTCAGAACTGAACTGCAGGACACCTAGCTGGTGTCTGGAGAATCAGAGGACTGGTTGGTGATATTGGGGAACACTGCGCTGACCGAATTATTTCTCCTCTTCATTCTTACTAAAGGCCTTCATTAAAAACAACTGTAGTTTGGTTCTCCAGCAACTTTTATTGGTCAAACAATGTGGAATTTATATGCAGTACCTATGGTTTAATTAACAGGCTCATTTATAAACCAACCTAATTAACATTTATCATTTAAAAAATTCTTGTGTTGGAATAAACTGGTGTGGTGGAAGGGACATGCTTCTAGTCCATGCAAAATGCTGCTCAGAAGTGAGTAGCCTGCAAAACTGTCATGAATGAGACATGGAATGAACAGCCTTCCAGCGAGGTCCAAGTAGTCGTTCTATCTGAGAATTTGCTTCATAGTCTAACTTTTCAAAATAAAATACTTGGGGCTTTGTAAAGCAAATTAAAATGACTAAAATGATACATACTGCTATTTTGATCCAAGTTACTTCCCAGAGTTTGTAGTGCTGTTGTGCTCTGTTGATTAAAATAAAATGAGGACAAAAGCAGTAGGCAGCTTCTGACTGACTGGCAGCAAAATTTACCAATCGGTCTGCAGCTAAAATGTCACAGTGGAAGAATACATATAAAGTGAAGAATGCTTTTAACCTTCAACCTTCAGGAATGCTATATTCCAGCTTTAAAGAAAAGTTCTATTATATATATTTTGCATTGGCATTTTAAAATATTAGAACAAGTTTTTGCAGTACTATGTATATTTTACATCAATAAATCACATGTAAATTAGAAACATGTTGACTTGATATCTGTCCTAAGGCATGTAAGTATTCAGCAAAAGCTATACAGAAATTTCTTGGTGGTGTCCCTTTAATAGTATTAACTTGATTTAGTGGGTTTCCTTACAACAAACACTGAACAACAAAAGGCTTAAAAAAGGCAGTGATGCCATAATACTGAATCCCAAGGAAAGCCCAGCAGCTTCCAAGTGTTTCCCAGCAGGGACCAGCTAGCTGAGTGAGCCCAGGGCCCTGGGAAGCAGCCCTGACTTGGGGGTGGGGTGGTGTGGTGTGTGTATGTGTGTGTGTGTGTGTGTGTGTGTGTGTGTATGTGTCATTCACCAGCAGGGGGCACAGCTGTGGCCCAAGGGTAGAGGATTGGCAGTGCAGTTACACAGCCAGAACCCATCTGGATGGAGATGCTTGAAAATCAGCAGAGTGCTGGGCAGTGTAATGTTCACAGGAACTCCACTTTTGATTTTATTTTGCTGTGTAACTACTGATCCAGTATTTCAAGTGTGGTCCTATAAATACCTCATGGACTATGGCAAATGGAATGAAATAAGCACTTCACTGGCCATTGAGGCCAGGGTTTTTGAAAATCAGGCCATGAATACAACTGTGTAACACAACCGGCGCGATCAAAGCACACCTCACAACAAAGGCTTTAGTTCATGATTCAAAACAATAGAACAGACTGCATTTGGTACAACGCTCTACCATATCACACACCTGGTGCCATGCTGTAGAGAGGTACCGGGCTGGAGCATATACAGTACAGAGCCAGGATTTAAACTGCAGGCGGAAGGGGAAATATGGAGCAGGAAACGTGTACAGACGTGGAGACAGCTAATGGTACTGTCCAGTGAACTAGGTTTATTCTGGGGTTTGCTGTGCCACATCTCGTAGTTTGCGTAATACCCCCAATTATTTTCTTGTCCGCACCAAGACCTACTTCTGTACAAAGTAGAAAAAGATGGTGGCAAAAACTTCTTCCTCAAGCGCCAACGACTGTGTCCCAAAGACTACTGTATGAACACCTAAACAACATAAAGAACAATTTAGAAACACGCATAGCTATAAATGTACCAATAGAGCTTGAAGTCCCCCTTTAAAGGGAATTTGTGAATACTTCCAACTTTTATTTAAACTTATGTGTACCTATTAGAGTATGTTGACCATACATAAAGAGCCCACTGTGTAAGTGGGGAAAAAAGAGGAAGCTTTAAAAAGTTAAAATCTACATTTGCAAATTTCATACGTGAGCCTTCTATTTTAGCAACAGGCATGTTCATTTAGCCTTCGATGAGCCCAGGCTGACTCCTGGCTGACACAAAGGCAGCAGCACACTGTGCTGTCACCGCCACCAACACTCTGAGTTTCCTGTAGCTGAAACTCTTTCGAGCAGAACATCTAACTTTTTTTTTAAGTTAGTAAGGCTGGGTTTAATCTATCATTTTGCTACTTATTTTCTATTTGTCCATCCATTCTTTAGTCCACTTTCCCCTCTTTTTCTGCCTTTTGGATGATTTAGATGATTTTCTCCCATTGTAGGAAATGTTGGCTTACTAGCCCAAATTCTTTGTTGTGTTATTTTAGTGGTTGCTTTAAGACTTTTTTTTTTCTTAAGACCTTATTTTTTAGAGCACTTTTAGGTTCATAGCCAAATGGAAAGTGCATAGATTTCCCATGTATGTACCCCTCTTCCCTGCCCCCGTTCTCACACAGGCACAGCCTCCCTGACCACAACACCTGCTCCAGGTGGGACATTCGTTTCAACTGATGAAACTGCATGGACACAGAATCACACCGAGTCAGTCCATTGTTCACATTACAGGTCACTCAGTGCTCATTTGTAGGTTTGGGCAAATGTATACTGACATGCATCTACCATTGTCACACAGAATAGTTTCACTGCCCTGTAAGCCTCCTGTGCTCCACCTATTCACTCCTTCCTTCCCTCAAACCCCTGATCTTTTGTCTTATCATTTTTTGCCTTTCCCAGAATGTCATATAGTTGGAATCATACAGTGTAACCTTTTCAGATTGGTTTCTGTCACTTAGTCACGTGCATTGAAAGCTCTTCTGTGGCTTTTCATGGCTCAGTAGCTCATTTGTTCTTATCTCTTAGTAATAATCCACTGTCTGATGTCACAATATATTTATTCATCACCTACTGAAGGGCATCTTGAGTGCTTCCAAGTTTGGCAATTATGAGTAAAGCTGTTGCAAAATATCCATGTTTTTGTGTTGATGTCAGTTTTCAACATCTTTGGGTAAATACCAAGGAGTGAAACTGTGGGATCGTGTGGTAAGAGTATGCATGGTTTTGTGAGAAACTGTCTTCCAAAGTGGCTGCATCATTCGCTTCCCCTCAGTGATGCACAGGGGTGCCTGCTGCTCCATGGCCTCGCCAACATCTGGTAGTGTCAGAGGTCTGGACTTTGGCCCTTCCAGTAGGTGTGGTGTAGTGGTGTCTCACTGCTATGGCAACTTGCATTTCCCTGACGACATACGTGGGGCATCTGTTCACATTCCTATTGCCATCAGCATATCTTCTTTGGTGAGGAGTCTGTTAAAGTCTTTGCCCCATTTTTAAATTGGGTTGCTTGTTTTCTTATTGTTGAGTTTGAAGAGTTCTTGATATCTTTTGGATGACAGTCTTTTATTAGATATATCTTTTGAAAATATTTTCTCCCAATGTGAGCTTGTCCTCTCATTCTCTTGATGTTGTCAGTCACAAAGCATAAGTTTTTAACTGTAATGGAGTCCAGTTTACTGGTGGTGTACTTAAAAAGTCACTGTCTTACTCAAACTCACCCAGATCTCCTCTGTGATCCTGCAGGGATTTTGTCCTAAAATGTAAAACATATTACACTTAGGTCTATGACCCATTTTGAGTGAATTTTTGTGAAGGGTGGAAGATCTGTGTTTGGAGTCACTTTTTTTTGTGTGCATGTCCAGTTGTTCTAGCTCTTTGCTCCATTGTATTGCCTTTTCTCCTTTGTCAACGATCAGCTGACTATGTTTATGAGGGTGTATTTCCGAGCACTCTGTTCTGTTCCATTAACCCATTTGTCTGTTCTTTCATCAACACCACAACTGCCTTGACTATTGTTACACTGTCTTAAAGTTGGGTATACTGACAGTTGCCAGCTTTGTTCTTGTCCTTCAATATTGTGTTGGCTCTTCTGAGTCTTTTGACTCCATATAAACTCTAGAATCAGTTTGGTTTTCCTCATATACGTAGATTTTGTTAGTTGTACCTAATTATTTCCTTTTCTTGGATGCTAATAATGGAACTGGTGTGTTTTAATTTTAAGTTGCACTTGTTCACTGCTGGCATATAGAAAAGTGACTGATTTTTGTACATTAACCTTATGTTATTCAACTTTACTTTATATTTTTAATTTTTAATTTATTTTTATTGTTTTTGACAGAGAGAGAGAGAGAGAGAGAGAGAGAGAGAGAGA
>PVKE010013937.1:0-13966 GCA_004027555.1 Craseonycteris thonglongyai | reverse complement strand
GAACATCCAGCATCATGTTGAAAAGGAGTGGAGCCTAGTACCTGATAGTAGGAAAGCTTCAAGTTCCTCACTGTTAATAATGATGCTAGTAGGTTTTTTTGGTAGATATTATGTATTAAGTTGAAGAAATTCTCCTCTATTCCTAGTTTATGAAGAATTTTCATCATGAATCAATGGGCTTGATGGCTTTATCTAGTGATTTTTCTACATCTCTTGATATGATTATATAATTTTTTCCTGTTGCCTGATGATTTTTGAATGTTGAACCAGCCTTGTATGCTTGTGATAAACCGTACTTAGAAGTGGTATGTAATTCTTTACATACATTGTTGGATTTATTTGCTAATATGTTTTTGAGGATTTGTGCATCTGTGTTCATAAGAGGTACTGATTTGTAATTTTCTTTTTTTGTAATGTCTTTTTTTGATTTTGGAATTAGGGTAATGCTGGCTTCACAGAATGAGTTAGGAAGTATTCCACCTGCTTCTGTCCTATGAAAAGAGACTGTAGAAAATCAGTGGGCCTGGTGCTTTCTGTTTTGGAAGGTTATTAGTTATTGGTTCAAATTTTTTGGTACATATAGGCCTATTCAAATTGTTTATTGCTTCTCATGTGAGTTTTGACAAATGTGTCCTTCAAGCAATTGATCTATTTAATCTCGGTGATCAAATTTGTGGGCTTAGAGTTGTTCATGGTGTTCCTTTATTATCCCTTTAATGTCCATGGGATCTATACAGTGGTGTTCCCTTTTTCACATCTGATATTCATAACCTGAATCTTTTTCTTTCTTATAGCCTGGTTAGAGGCTTGATTTTATTGATCTTTTTCAAAGAACCATTTTGGTTTTGTTGATTTTTCTTTACTGATTTCTTAATTTCATTAATTCCTATTCTAATTCTTATTTCTTTTCTTCTGCCCACTTGGGATTTGAGTTGCTATTTTTTTCTAGTTTTCTATGGTGTACACTGTATCTAGATATTTCTCCTTTTCTAATATATGCATTGAATGCTAAAAATTTCCCTCTAAGCACTGCATTCATTCCTCTGCCCACATTTTGATATACTGTGCTTTTATTTTCATTTGGTTCAAAATATTTTTAAATTTTTCTTGAGACTTCATTTTGACCCACGAGTTATTTAAAAAGTGGTTGTAAAATCTCCAAGTGTTCAGGGACTTTCCAGCCACCTTTAGGTTATAGATTTCTAGTTTAATTCCACTGTGGCCTGAGAGTAGACATCATATGATCTGTGTCCTTTTAAACTTGCTGAGGTGCGTTTCACAGCCCAGAATGTGGTCCTTCTTGGTGAATGTTCCATGAGAGTTTGAGAAGAATCTGTGTTCCATTGTTGAATATCTAACTTTTAATTATACAATCACACCTCATTTTTGTAATGTAGCTGCAGAAAGCTGTCACAGCCTCCACACTAAATGTGGAGCTTAGGCCGTGGGGCTGGCAGATCCCACAGTGGGAGCACCTACCTGGTACTCGTCGTTGTCTCTAACAACCGCACTCCTGAGCACTCGGGGCCTGTGTGCGACGTGGAGACCGCAGCTGTCTCAAGGCAGCGTCTCCATACTGAATACCCGAGCCCATTCTTTCTGGGTCCAGCTCACCTGAGAAACAAGCAAGTAGTTAAAAACAGGTTATGTTTCTGTGGTCCCTAAAATATAGTAAGTAAAAAACAGCAATAGTGTAGAACACTGTACATACATCAGTTTTAAATAAAGAGGAAAACCTATACCCATACTGTGCTTGCTTGTACATGCATAAAATATCTTTGAAAGGCTATATAAACAACTGATAATAATGACTGACTTTAAGAACTTCTAGATGATAAGGGAAGGAGAGGGATGGGATAGAGACTGCATTGTATCTTCTTTTGTACTTTTAAAACTTGGAATTATGTGAATATATTATATGTACAAAGGTAAATCAATTTAAAATTAAACTACAATGATACCGTTTTTCACTTGTCAGATTGTAAAAACCCAAGTCTGATAAGACAGCCATGGGAAGGGCTTCAGTGAGATCAGCATTCTCACTCATCAGTAGCGGGATGATGAATTGCTGCAACCCTGCTAGGAGGAATATGACAGCCTCTACTTATACTCCAAAAGCTTATGTTCCTGAACCCAGCAATCCCAATTCTGGGAATTTCTCCTATACATACAGTCACATATGTGAAATGATATGTCAAAGGTTATTCACTGCAGCATTATTTGTGACAGCCCAAAATACTGGCAACAACCCAAATGTCAAAGTAGACTGGTAAAATGAATTATGGCAATACACACAACTGAACATTGCACACACACATACACACAATGGGCCCACGTGTACATTATTAACATGTATGCGTATATGGGACTCTCTACGTGCTGACTTGTAATGATCCGTAGGTATAGTAAATGCAAAAAGCAAGGTGCAGCAGAATCTAACTTGTGTAAAAGGGGAAGGAAATAATGGTTTTTGAATCATATGAATGTACTGCCTACATAGAAAATTAAGACCTACTGAATAATTCTAATTTACATCCTTTTATTTTTTTCACCTAAATGTGATTATTTTGATAATCTCAAAAGAAATGTATCTTGAAAATTTTATGAGTCAATTTACCTGTGCTGTCCCCTTGGCTACAATATTAAAGTAGCAAGGTAAATGAAGTAAAACCTCATGTTGAGCTTAATAATACATAGCACAAAGCCAATTTTAATAACTATTGATGTTATAGTCTTTAAAAATAAGTTTTAGTACCAAGTTCAGTAAAATCTTAAAAAATTTTATTATCAATCCCCACCCCACTCCACTCTCCCGCCAAAAGAAAAGTAAAACTGTAGGAGGAAGAAGAGTCCCTTTTGCTGGGGCCCAGCCTGTGTCTGGGCTCCTGATGCTCTCTTCCTCCAACCTCACCCAGAACCCTACTCCCTCAGCAATCTTTTCTCAAACCCTCCCTTCCTTCACCTTTGCCTCCTTCTCTGTGGGCATTTACACACTCCAAAGTGGGCTCTTTAAATTAACCTTTTGCACCCTACTGTACAGTTCCTCTTCCACAGAGGAGCCAACGCTCACACTGCTTTCTCACTTCATTCACCTCATCTTTGTTCCTCAATTGCTGTTTTCTGTCTTCATAATCCTACTGGAACTGTTCCCGATGATGATGACCCATGACCTCCCTCCCGCTGCCCACCTCAGTGGGTATATTTCATGTTCTTAGCTCATGAGACGTCTCCACTGTATGTGATAATGAGCAGGCCTTTGACAGGACTCTGGGGGACACGACACCCCCTCCCCTGCCCCTGTTCTCTGACTACTCTCTGCAACCCTTTTGTAGGTCCGCCTTCCAGTCTCCAGGGTTTTGCACTGGATCACTGCTCCTCACTCCTGGCTGTTCTCTGAATGATCACATTCTTTCTAGATGTTCAACTGCTGTCTATATTGATGGGTCCCAAAAGTGTATCTTCAACCCAGAATTGTCCCCAAAACTTACTGGATAATCCCATGTGTTGGTGCAAAGGGAACACACCCCAAACAGTCATCTTTATTCCCTTGAAAGGGCGTATCCTCTGGCTTAATGGCATCTCTTTATCAAGTCACCCCAGGGTTATTCTTGGCTCCTCCTCCCTTCCTGATCCCACCTACTTACCCCCAAAACAATTGCCCCATCTCTACTTCCACATCCTTGTTAAAGCTTCAGTCATCTTTTACTCAGATTACTCAAAAATGCCTTATTCAGTGTTCCCTCCTTCAGCCTGTACTCGACACAGCCCCCTACATACAAGATCTGTCTTGAGGCGCAACCTGACCATGTCACTAGCTGCTTCCCATCCCCATGGCTTTCAATTGTGGATAACCCGTAGAATAAATCACACGAGAGTTTTGCAAAATGCTGATGCCTGGGCTACTCCTCAGCCAAATAATCTAGCATCTCCAGAGGTGGGACCTGGGATTCTAATTCTTATGCATCCAGGTGACTTTAGGTACAGCCAGGGCTGAGACTCAGTGACTCACAAGATAAAGTTCCAGATTCCTGATGATGCCCACTGGCCTGGCTGTTGCCTCTTCCACCTTTCTCCCACCATGCCCTGCTGCTATCTTCCTGTTCCAGTAACCTACATTCCATCACCCTGTCCCCACTCTGCTGCCCTCTCATGTCCTCAGTTGGCTCATGCTTCCTCTTCTTGGAAGCCCTCCCTGACTCCACTTCTATGCCTTTGCTGAGTAGCTCCTCTTCTCTGTGTGACCCCAAATCCTGTGTACTTCTCAATTATTGCACTGACTGCACTGTGTTGTAATTATCATTTCTTTTTCCTAAAGATTTTTTTATTTGACAGAAAGAGAGACAGAGAGAGAGAGAGAGAGAGAGGTACATCATTGGTTTTCTACATACTGTGTTTCCCCGAAAGTAAGACATCCCCCGAAAATAAGACCTACTTCATGGAACAATAAGATATCCCCTGAAAATAAGACCTAGCACATCTTTGGGAGCACACATTAATATAAGACACTGTCTTATTTTCGAGGAAACAGGGTAGTTTCATTCCATAGGCTGGCAGGAACTGGGCTGAGGGCCTCTCACATGGGAAGCTCACCCTGGTGAGAACTGAACTGGGGGTATATCCCAATTCAACATATGGGTCTGCATGGGCTGGGTCCAGGATTTGATCCTCGGACCCCAGGGCTGCAAGACAGGCGCTCAACCTGCTGAGCCATCCCAGTTTCCCCTGTAATTATCTTTTGATTATCTCCCATCAAGATAGCTCCCACGAGGGTCCCAAGAGGGCAAGGGCTGTGATTAACTCATTTTTGTGTCCCAGCACCTGACAAAGAGGAATTCAGATATTTGAATGAATCAATTAGAAGATGAATGGCTGCATATAATTTAGTAATAATAAAATAAAAATCATCTTTAATAAATGGCAACTATATAGTATTTTGTCAGCTGCATAATTAGGGTTATTTTAAATTTATTTTTACTGAAGAAACAAATAAAATAATAGGACAGATCACTACTGAAGCATGCTTAATTAGCTTCTGACAGAAATTCTGCATGGTAGCCTGTCTGCAACTACTAACATCACATGGTGCAACTTCCAATACCACAGCTGACCCCCCCAACACCACAGCTGACCCCCCCAACACCACATGACACACCAATACCATACAACCCCCAACACCACATGACACACCAATACCATACAACCCCAAACACGACAGCTTATCCTCAAGACTCATGACTCCTTAACACTAACTACATGACCCCTCAAAACCACACAATCCTTAGTACCACATGTCCCCCCTCAACACCACACAACCCTCAACACCACATACAACCCTCCAGCACCACACCCAACTCTCTCCCCTTGCTTGCCCCCCCCCAATATGATAGCCGGCCTCCCAAAAGCACAGAACTCCCAATACCACAAATGACCCCTAAATACCACGACCCTGCAACACCACAGCCGACCCCCTGCCCCACTCAGCCAACACCACAACCGACGCCCCAATACCACAGCCACCGCCCCGCACACACCCCAGCCCACTAGAATTAGTGAGTTGTCAGAAGAGACCAGACAAAGGTTGCTTCTTCCTTCCTTAGGTGCTAGATCCAGAAAAGGCTGTGGTGCTAAAAGCAAACACTACATGACAGTGTGACTGCCCAGGCCTCATCAGTGGGCCCTGGAGATGACTCTGAAGGGGGTGCACTTTCCCCTCAGCCACGTGGACAAGACCTCCAGACCTGTCAGTGGCATTCTGAGGTTGGCAGGTGAAGACAGAGCATGCTAACCATGTTACTCCTGGAAACACTGAAGTGACACTACCAAGCAGAATAAAATATGCTGAGGAAGTCAGTTAATGCAACGCCTCTTACCTGATTCAATTTTGTTAAGTATTTTTCTTGCACATTGTACAAAGGCCTCTTCCACATTCTCCCCGGTCAGAGCACTTGTTTCCAGAAACATCAGCTCTGAAATCGACATCAAACAAAGCATGCAGCCATGTTTACAAGAACATCATAATGACCCCACCACTAACAGCACCTCCCAGAGTAGCAGGTGAAGTGTAATTTGTTACTTAAAACCATGATGTATTTCTTCTGTAAATATAAAATCAATGAATGTCAATCTATATTGCTAATGCCAGAATTCTAACCTTTCCTGACAAGTGCTAGGGTCCTGTGCTAGCATGTAAGGCTCTTGAGCAGACACAGACACACCGGTGCCTGGTGAGGACATTGTCCATATTAGACCAAGTAGCAACTTCCTTCTCTAAATGAGCTTTCTATTCCCCCAAATACAACTTACGAGTGTTCACATTTGGGGGAGGGGTGGGAGGGGCCTACGCTGCAGCCTGTCACTCTGACCACTACCCCAGTAGAAAGGCGGGTTTGCCCTGCTCTTGGAGGTGAAGTGCAAACATGGGGTGCATTTGATTTGACACACAAATTCCTTCTGAGCTTCAACATGTCAAGGCTGTATTTCTTAACAGCTTATTTGCAAACTCACAATGGCCTTTCTCACACGTTGATACTCTTAGCAGGAAGCCAGTCAATTTTTAAGAATGTAATCTGTGATTCTAGAGTCCAGCTGAAAAGCACTATTAGGATATTTTAGTTCCTGATTGGTTCTAAAAGGTTAAAGTTATTTAAAATGTCTGAATTCCTATCATTCTGTTATCTATAAGCAGCCATTCATTTTATGTGCCAACCTCATATATTCCATATGTACATTCAGAGACATTTCAAAGGCATCTGGAATGAAATGACTTTAATGTAAGTATAAAACCCTTAAGCCCAATATTTCTTCCATCGTTTCTCTTTCTATGTAGATCTAATATTTTTAAGATCTATATAGCTTAAAATTACATAAAAATGACAACATCTGATTAGAGCCTTTAAATACTGTGATCAAGACCTATAATATTTAAAGACCTTATACTGAAAAGTCATGATAGACTATGAATCCATTTGCTTTTATCATTATAGAAGCTTGTAGGCAGAATGAAATATTGTGAAAAAAGGCTAAATAAGTCTCAATTTATAGTAAACAGTTGGATGTACTACATTTCCTGAATACAGTTTTATCCAAAAACTCCAGTAGCTATTTTAAACTGAAAGCTATGTTATTACCCCCAAATCTGCCACAGAAAAGCAGTAACAGGTAAAAGGTCACTTGCCATTCTCTTGAGCAAATCTGGAAGCTTCTAAGAATGTAACTTCCCGGTCTGTGTCCAGGTCTTTCTTGTTCCCACACAGGATGATTACAATGCTCTGGCTCGCTAGCATTCTGGCATCTGTTAACCAATTAGTAAGCGCATTGTAGGTTTCGCGGCTGTGTGACATAAGATTGTGAAAACGATACATGTATTTTATAAAACCAGCAAGTCCTTCTGGTCATTCACACTTAAACTGATTTTACACATGTCAGGGTAAGGCCAGCGACTTTTCAGGTCACTCAGATAACCTGAATACCCCAAGTATACCCCATATCCACAGAGTTTGTTTTGTTTTCATTCTAGGAGAATGAAAGAGCACGTAGGGTACTCTGTTTTGTGTTTGCCCAATCAGGGTACCAAAGGGAAAGAAAACAAGTTCCTTCATTCATTTTACAAATATATATTGAACCCTTAGTATGTGAGACACTCTGGTAAGCAAGATCTAATAGCTAACTGTTGCCCTTTAACAAGTCTGTGCAATAAGCTGGTACTTTGTTTTATAGGAATTTATCATACTGATTCTGTAGAAGGACTGTAACACAGACACTGTTATTATCCCCCTTTTCTATGAGAAACCTGAGGCCCAGAGAGGTAAATGAAGTTGCCCAGAGTCATACAGCAGCCAGTGGCAGAGCCAGGATCTGACCAAGTCTCAGATCTGTTTTCAGCCCTGATACACCTTAGGACAACTTCCCCTCCTGGCACATGATGTTACATGTCAGCCAGCTGAATCTTTTGCCACCTGGCAAGTCCAGTAGGGCTGGGCCAGGGGTTGCCCAGCACTGTGCAGGGCAATGCACAGATGGGGGGTGTGTGTCCCAGGAGCAGACAATGCCCTTTCTTGGGACAAGTTCTCACCCAGAAAGAGCCCCAGAGGATTTGGCTTAGATGACATGTTTGTAAGACCATGCTGCAAACACAGGCCATGCTGTCTGATGGGATCTCTGCGGGGACAGGAAGGTCCCACAACCCCACCATCCAGTAAGTATAGCAGCCACCAGCCACATGTGACTCCTGGCCACTGGAAACAGAGTGCCTGAGCCCAAGCAACTGAACTTTTAACGTGTGGATGAGAGTGACATGTAGACAGTGCAGCTCAGAGCCTTCTGACGTGCCAAGAGCTTGCAGTAACCAGTTCCACGGCCCAGGATCCTCTGAGTGTCACACCATCATTTCTCCCACTCACAGTCATTTCTACTAGCTCGCCACACAGGGAACTCAGCTCTGTGAACTTTAAAGAAAGTGTCAAAGCATTCTGTTAAGAAGTAACACTACTGCTTATGTATGGAGACCCTGACACATTTCTTTAGGTGGTAAAGTTGGGGCAGGGGCTGGTTCAAAGCCTCTAAGACCCAGAATGTAAGGGCTGAGGGGCCTCCCGAGGGCCAGCCATGCCACCTGCTGGACTCAATATGCACTGCACACAGGTGCCCTGGGCCAGAAGGGATCTCAGGGACTACCTGTCACAGGGGTACAAGGGTGAGGGATCTGCATTACCTGGTGATGTCATAGACAAGGAGGGCCCCTGCTGCACCTCGGTAGTAACTTCTCGTCACAGACCTGAAAGAGTTACATGGCTTTCACTTCCAACCCATAGTGACCTTGAGCACCTTCCTGTACAAAATGGGCATTTTCTGCTTTGTGAACCACAGGGACAGATGATGTTTTAAAAGAGAAATGACTCCAAGACATCTAAATTATTCACAATGATCTGGGCTCTCCACTTAAACATCAATTATGCCTGCAGTGTAAACAAAGTGTGAGGAGAGAATGCTTTGTGGATTTATTTCAACCATCAGAACATGCTCTAGTTTAAGTAAAACAACACAAAACCCTAAAGGTTCTAAAATTCTTCTTTAAAAGTGAAATCAGAGAGAAATTGCTATCACTTGGCCTTGTATGCAAGAGTACACTGTAGAATGTGCAATGCCACATCCTCCCGATATGCTCACTGGTTCCACGAATAAATTAGCCCCCTAAATTAGAATGTAGTACTCAAAGCAAACTTGGATGTAGTCATTAGTAAATAGTGCTGTATGAAGAGAAGAGGGACTAGCTTGTCTTAAATCTCCCAGACATGGAGTTTCTGAAATGTGTGAGGGGCTGGGGGTTATATATATATAGTGAGAATATAATTGATTATTTCCAATACAATTTTCTTAAGTTAGAGAAAAAGCTACCTGAATCGTTCTTGTCCTGCTGTGTCCCATATCTGTAACTTCACATATTTACCACCAACATTTATTATCTTTGAACCAAATTCCACTCCTATTGTGTGGTTTGAGTCATCTTTGACTGAAAAAGAAAAAGAACAGGACATTTAATTTTAGAACACCAAGGAAACAGGCTTCCAGATTTGAATAAGCAACACGAAGGTCGCAGATTAAGTCAATGGGAATGGCATTCCCTTTCGTATTCATTTCTCCAATAGTCAGGTGATAAGCACTCACCATTCTAAGCAGAACACCCACATTTCCTAGTCTCAAGACATGACATATAAAGCTTTTTCTCAACCCCCTAATACAACCATACATTTTAAAGCCTGAGCTTGGAGGTGGCCATACCAGCAGAGCCACGGAAGGCAGCCACAAACGGAGCCTGCAGAGAATGCCAGCCCCGTCCTAATGGAGTCCCTGCCTAGGGACTGCTCTGCAACTCAGTCATTAATGAGGTAGTGACAGTTTCGACTACTTGAGTGGATAAATATTCTAAAGAAATAAAAGGGAAGAAAAAGCTCAAAAAAGAAACTTGGTGGACCCCAAAGGTTAGGGGAAAATAATAAAACAACAAACCCAATAAACAAAACTCTGTGCATGTAGTAGCTGTTGAGTTTTCATAAATTTTATTTAGTATTGTGGGGTAATAATTTGGAAGGGATTTGTTAAGAGAAATCAACATTCTCTGAATGGGTAGGAAGGCAGGCAAGTACTCTGCTAAACCCAGTTCAATGAGCTGTCAATAAAAGAACATTTCTGTGACAATGAAAAGATAAGCTAAAAACCATCATGGCTAGTTTATAACTGTGTAACCAAATTGAACTGCTCCAGAAATCATGGATGCCATACAACACTGTGTTCATTGCTTCCTGGGGAGGGGAGGGGGGTTAGGGATAAACAGTTTTTGTGCCTTCACCTGACTGCCACTAAATAGGTCATTCTCCACAATTCTTTCCATTATTACAAAGCACTGTTTATAAGGGCCTTTAAACCTACAGCCTTTTACAATAGGTTGGGATACGACATTCAACCTCCCTTACCAAACAATGCAAGTCAATGGCAAAACATGGGTTCTATGGTCAGAAAGTCTGGGTCTGAGCCTAACTAATTATAAAGTGACCATCGCAAGGACACATACCAACTTCTCTAAACCTGTAAAATAGAAATGATGACAATAACTGCTTTAACTATAATATAAGGTCACTGAAGATCAGATGCTATTATTAAAGTTTATCCAAAATGTACTACCAGGGCTTTTCGGGCCACCCCCTGTTGGGTAATGGGATTCCTCTACTGTCTCCACACCGTCATACTGTGTTTTAGTGCGTGGACAATGTACAGTATGATTAACTATATACTGACTAGTGAGCCACTATAGCACTGAAATGCTTGCTAGTTTAATAGAAACTCAGTCATTTTACTAAAAGTTTAATAACAAACAATATTATTTTCAAATGTTTTTAAACTATGACTTTTTCTTGAAAAATATTCGGAAGTGTTGCTGTAAACAAAGCTGAGCAAGAGAGACTACTAGGAGACACGCCTGACACGAGGGCCATTTGGTGCCACTTACATTTTTTTTCAATAAACTGATGGAGTAAGCAAGACTTGCCGCTGCCTGCATTTCCAATGACCAGGAACTTAAACAAAAAGTCTGGAAAACAAAGAGAAACAGAACAACTGGAAAACAGGGATCAGACATCTTCTTAGACTGCAGTCATAACATTGTATGAAATCTTAGTTAATGTAACAGAAAAAAAAGGTAGCAATATTTTGTGAAAACTTACCTTTTTACCTTCTTGATATTTGCCTTACATACTCATTCAATATTTTTAAACCATGCTCTTGGGACAATTTCCTTTGTTGTCTGAAGTCCAAAAACTACTCTTGTAATAAATAAAAATTGTGCCTTTGCTAGTCATTATTCAAAGAAATATGAATATGCAGTAATAAGCAAAGTCTAGAAATTTCAAGTGTTTTCTGTACAAAAGAAAACACTTGTTAGGGGGTGCCAGTATAACTCAGTGGCTGAGCAACTGTCTCACAATTGCAAGGTCTAGAGTTCGATTACTGGCCCTGGCCCATTCAAATCCCATATGCTGAACTGCGATGCAACTGATAAAGGCCAGGATGGCTCTGCAGCGAAGGTGCTCACCTCGCAGGTGGAAGGCCCGGTTTGTTTCCTGCCCCGCATGGCCCCACATCCACCTGTGTGGAATGAAACCATGTCACAACTAATGATGTACAACTATAGAGACTGTTTTGGGCCCTTCCCCCTCCTCTCTCTCACACATTCTTTCAAAACAATAAAATAAATCTTAATAAAATAATAAAATAAAATAAAATGCAGCAGGAGCTGCCTTTCCAGAGGCCTCGCCTCGTATGTCTGATGCCTCAGATCTCTGGATGTTAAAACAGGGCAAAATAACCTTTGGCCGGGGCCTAAGCAACCTCGTTCCCTAAAGAACTGTTTGCAAACATAACAAGAAAGCAGTTATGACCACAGGACTGAAAATCAAAAGCACTGTTTAGAATTAGCATCACTATGTTAGCTTATCTACATTAACAGTAATGCCTGCCTTCTCTGGATGTCACTGTCCCCTTCCCTTCTCATAAACACCCCTTGCCTTGATCTCATTGAAACACCATTTGGGCTTCTGCCTAATCAGTGCATCTGAATGGCTGTTCTTGCTGCTATGCACTTTGAAAGGCCTTTAATTTTGAAGTTACACCCACAGTTATGTCTGGGGACTTCAATCCCACTCTAACAACTGATAGGACTAGACAGAAAAATCATCAAGGGCACAGGAGAGCTCAGCAGAGTCAACAACAGCTTCTCGCTGGTGTTTACAGATGACTCTGCTCCAGGATGACAGAGCATGCTCTTTTGAAGGGCGCAGGGAACACCTATCCACATAGACCACGCCCAGGGCCATAAAACAAAACTCAGCAAATTTAAAAGAATTAAAATCATATAGAATGTGTTCTCCAACCACAATGGAATCAAACTAGAAATCAGTAACATGACAACAGGAAAATCTCCAAATACAGTCACACACTGCTTAATGAGGGCACACATCCTAAGAGGTACCTTGCTCAGTGATTTGTTGTCAAGTAAACATTACAGAGGCACATATAAACACATGGATGGCACAGCCCACTGTGCACCTGGGCTGCAAGCCAGTACGGCACCTGACTGTACAGAGGACTGTAGACAACTGTAACGCAGTGGTATTTGTGTATCTAAACAGACGTAAACATAGAAAAAACTACAGAAAAAATACCATATAGAAGATTTTTAAAAATGATCCACCTGCATAGGGCACTCAGCAGGTGTGGAGCCTGCAGGACTGGAAGTTGCCCTGGGTGAGTGAGTGAGGGCACATGAACAGGAAGGTGTGGCCATGACTGCTCATCATCAGACACTCTGTAAACACTGTACACCTGCACTACACTAATTTACATAAAAAGTTCTTTCTTCAATACTAAATTAACTTTAGCTTGCTGTCACCTTTTTACTTTATAAACTTCAAATTTTTTTAACTTTTTAATTTCTGTAATAACTTAAACACAACACAATGTACAGCTGTACAAAAATATTTTCTTTATATCTTCATTCTTTAAACTTTTTTCTATTTTTAAAATTATTATTTTTTTACTTTTTAAACTTCTTGGTTAAAAATTGGGGCAAAACACACACATTAGCCTAGGCCTACATGGGTCAGGGTCATCAATATCATTTCCTTTCATGTCCCTGCCTTGTTCTACTGGGAGGTCTCGGGCAGTAATGTACATGGAGCTGTCACCTCTCATGACACCACTGCCATCTTCCAGAACACCTCCTGAAGGAGCTGCCTGAGGCTCTTCTGGAAGAAGTGTCACTCTTTCCAGAAATAAGTCCCTAATGGTTTGCTTGGTTTTCATCATAGATTTGCTTGTAAGCAGATAATGTACCCTCTCTACTAATGAAAGCCTTTTGGTGTTGGGGTCATGCTTTCACTTTTAAGGAGATTGTTGGGGGTCTGTAAAGCTTGGACTAAACCCTGTGTGTTTTCTTGAGGATTCTTCTCCTCCTCCTCCTGCAGTTTCCTCTCTCTTGCCTTTTTCAGCGGTGCATTCCTACTCCAGTTCCAACACCCCTTCAGGAACCTCCTCTAGGAGCTTCCCAACGTCATCTTCATCCACATCAAAGTTGAAGTGTTTGCTATCTCTAGCTCAGCCTTGTTTTTGCAAACTTCTTGATCTTGGCAAATTCTTTTAAGGCAAAAGCTATGAACTCACTAGGTGACAGGAATTTTTCAGCTCCATTATAATCTGAAAGGACCACCACCATATCTGTGGTCCATCACTGACCATCTGGGTTAGCCCTCAGAAATGTTAAGTAGGAGATTTTTGTACGGGAAAGAAAAGCAGAGTTAAAGAACCTGACTAGGGAAAGCTGGGATGGCTCAGCAGGTTAAGCGCTCGCTTTGAAGCCCTGGGGACCGAGGATCGAATCCTGGCTCCAGCCCAGGCGGACCCATATGCTGAGCTGGGG
>PVKE010013936.1:0-35737 GCA_004027555.1 Craseonycteris thonglongyai | reverse complement strand
TTATTCCTAGGTATTTCATTTTTTTGTTTGCAATGGCAAAGGGAATGGATCTTCTCATCTCTCTTTCTGAAGTTTCATTGTTGGCATACAAAAATGCAGTTGATTTTGAGACATTGACTATCAGGGTTTTAAGGGCACAATATTAAGCTCCTTTATTAAAATAAAGATACATTAAATAAGCTAACCAGAATAGAAATCACAATACCACCACTAAATGTATGTTGATCATTTGCTTATATGAAAGTTCATCTATTGATTTCAACTACATATGGTGTTCCTTCCCCCACCCCCAAAGTTACTAACAATCAAGACAGCTGCTCCAAAAATCCATATACTTATAGGATAGTTCTCAGAGAGTCACTTTATAATTTCAATGCAGATCAAGTGTTGCAAATTAGAATTGGATTGGTATTACTGAAGGGCAAATTCACCTTATTATTGATGCAAAGTGAAGGTGAGAATGAAAAAAATGCAGTCTTAAGACACAAGAACTCCAAAAGGAGAGCATTTGATAGAAGAACAAATTGCTTTACATGCTTTAAGAGCCCTGAGAGCTTTGCTAGCATTATGGTTAGTGAGAATCATCCATGTTCAACAACCACTGCACTAACCAATTAATTAAGTTAATAACTTCACAGGCTCCTCAAAAAATAATTATCAGAGACAGGAATGCTAAGTATTGGTTTCTATTCTCTGAAATCTCATATTCCAAAGTGTTAAGTTGGACAACAGGTTTTTTTGTTGTTGTTGTTGTTATTTATTTTGGTAGGGGCATGTCGGAAGAAAATTATCTCTGAAGGAGATTCATTAGCTTTTATAAGAACTTGTTATTAAATAAAAAGTAGGCAGCAATTAATATTCTATAAATATAATAAAAAAAACCAAACTGGTTTATGGGTCATCATCAAGTCTAAGAACCAGCATTTAGAAACGACTGCTTCTGGGCATCTAGATGAATGTAAGATGTGATTGCTGCCATTGAGAAACTTTTGTATAAATCTGAGAAACAAGGTAAAAGAGAGTGAAGTGATAGAAAGAAAATAAAACTGGAATTCAAGGCCTAAAATTTAACCATGGTCTAATAACAAGCCAGTTGTGATCTTGACCTCTGGGTCTCATTCTCTTCATATCAAGAACAAGGGTGTTGGAGTAAATCTGAGTTGACAGACACACTTCATGCTACCATACCTCCCATTCTGCTGCTCATGGC
This sequence comes from Craseonycteris thonglongyai, assembly GCA_004027555.1. NCBI lineage: Eukaryota > Metazoa > Chordata > Mammalia > Chiroptera > Craseonycteridae > Craseonycteris > Craseonycteris thonglongyai. Next base: position 34,527 of record PVKE010013936.1, on the reverse strand, counting down.
AGACATTACTAATCAATCACTACATTCTCTCCTGGGCAGCTTCTCAACAGGCTGCAAGTCCTAAATTATCAGAACTGGTCCTTGAGATGATGCTACTTTACCATCCTGATTCTAGTCATCTCCAAGTCCCATTCTAGTTCTATTGATTCTAAACACTTCGAAGAAGCAATTATCCCCAAATATGAGAATAAGGAATTGAAAAGAGCACAGGGCACCCCTAAGATGTGCCTTAACAGGAAATTGTGGGGGCAGGAACTTCCTTTGCCTATTTTAACAATCCAAAGTAATTGACTTCATGCGGGGCTTAGTGATGTCCTTCAATAGTCTGACTCTGCTTCTAGGTGACTTGTATTGGGCACATCATTGGTGCTGTGGTCACTGACACCCCAGAACATGCACAGAGAGCAGCCCAAGGGGTGAAAATCACCTATGAAGACCTTCCAGCCATTATCACCATTGAGGTAACTGAGAATGGATGGGCTGCCTATGGAGAGGGCGAGCTCCCTGTCCCGGGAGGCACCTTGATTAGCATCCTGTAGAGGAGATTCGAGCAGTAGGTGGGATTTGACTGGACAGGTTTAGACTCTTTCCAATCATGGGCTTGTGTGGCCCTATGAAACCTTTCACCTCGTGATTCAAGACTGTCCACTAGCAGCCACACTGAGTCTTCCCTTCCCAGTTTCAGCTCCAGGTGTGTCCTTGAGGTACTTTTTGCTTTTCTTCAAGATCCAAGGTTGTCCAGCTTGGTCTGAGGAAATGTAGGCATGTGACTTTCTGGGCTACACGTGAGCTCACTTTAAGTCTGTATAAGAAGTTTGTAGAAATGGCTGAGTGAGAAGAGAGAGACAACAATCATGGAGCTACTCTTCTGGCATTCGCAAACTACCTTCCTCTCTCTGAGAGTCAAGACACTGAAGCTTCTTTTTGACCCTCAGGATGCTATAAAAAACAACTCCTTTTATGGATCTGAGCTGAAGATTGAGAAAGGAAACCTCAAGAAGGGCTTTTCAGAAGCAGATAATGTTGTTTCAGGTACAGCCCGACCACGTGGCCGGGAAACGGGACAGGGCTGGTGGTGAGCAGCCCTGGTTTAATGAATGAAATTTAAGAGCTGAACCTTGAGGCTTGGAGCAGGGAAGCGATTTTTCTATTGTTTTTCCAATGGAAGAGTTCCTCTGATGTTTGTAACAAAATAGTAGACAGTTGGCTGTAAAAGAACTTTAGTGATTTTCATCTCCACTCTCCTAACTCTAGGCTGGATTTTCCTAACTGATTCTAGTGTGTCAGATTTTGAAGACTGTCTAGGGAAGATAATAGCCACTGTGCCCGTTCAGCCTTAGATCTGCTAGGTCTCTAACCACATGGACTCTGGCTCTCCTCATCTGCCTAAAGGCAGTCCTCGCCCATCTTCTGCTAGTGATCCCCTCCCCTCCCCTCTCCCCTGCCCTCACATTATGAAATTAGGTCCATAGCTCTCACTCTAGGGCAAGCTTGCTGGTTAGAACCCTTTGGGAGTTGATTTCTGCATTGCCTGTTGTGTATCACTAAGTCACCTGTAAGGTCACTCGCCAATAGGCCTGATAGCTTCCGTTCTGAAATATAGTACAGGTACTAGGTTTTTAATCATATCTGATAATTCTCTGTTCACTTTGCCCAAAATTTTACAGAAATAGTTTGAAAATCTTTGATTTCTACTGGCTGCAGTGAAAAGAGCTCCATGCCTGATGCAGTTCAGTGTCATTGTGGTTTCCTTTGTTGGGGTGGGAGGTTCAGCTGCCAGATGGCTAAGACTTTGAGACCTTTTTCTACCCTTGTTGGGGACCTAGAGGTTACCTGTGAGCAGTTTGTTTCTGCCCAGGCACTGAGAGAGTATGTGCTGTCATGCAAACCCAGTCCTTCTGTAGCAGCAGGCTCACTGTGGGGGGTCTTGCTACTCCCCTAGGTGAGCTGTACATTGGTGGTCAAGATCACTTCTACCTAGAGACCAACTGCTCCATTGCTGTCCCGAAAGGCGAGGCAGGGGAGATGGAGCTCTTTGTGTCCACACAGAACACCACAAAAACCCAGGTAGGCGTCCTGGGTCAGCTCAGGGGCTTGGGGAGCGCACCAGAGAGCTCCTGGTACACCAAGAGTGGCCTTATGGGAAATGGGAAGAGGAAGACCTGAGCTGGTCCCAAAGGGGATTTGAGGGAAGTGGTCCTGGAGCCAGACCCTGCCACCAACAAGTTGGTGTCACTGAGCTCGTTACATAAACTTTCATGAGTAGATGAATTTCAATATTTGGATAGAACCCAGCAAGTGTTAGCTGCTAAGGTACCAATGCTATCGAGCCTTGATCAAAGCACATCCAGCTTCAGTCTCCTCACCTGTAGAGTGAAGGGGTTGGGTAAGTGATAGCCGTAGGGACCATGAAATTATCTACAGCTCCTCATAGTCCCCATTTTCCTACTGCCTGTAATGTGACAGTAGTGATCAGCATTTTTGGCAGCTGGTCCTACCCTCATAACCCACCTCTTTCTAGCTAAATAGAATGAGTTTTGGCTCTAAGAGTATTTTGTGACCAGCTGTTACCCCTCTGGTTAAAAACAAGTATCTGAAATGCGTCTGTGGTGACTGATGAATGCCGGACCCCAGTACCATTGCTCGAGGGCTGCAGGGGGAGGGGAGGGGATTCCCCAGTGTAGGAATCTCAGAATTCATGGCAGTAACCAGGCCTGTGCATACTAGGGAGGCTCTGGGTCAGACCTGCAGCAAGACCAAATGATGCATTCAGAGCAAGTGTTTTTCCTTTGCCCGCAGAGCTTTGTTGCAAACATGTTGGGGGTTCCAGCAAACCGGATTTTGGTTCGAGTGAAGCGAATGGGAGGAGGCTTTGGAGGGAAGGAGACCCGGAGCACTGTGGTGTCCACAGCAGTGGCTCTGGCTGCACACAAGTGAGTCCTCCCACTGGGCTCTGGGAAGAAGGAAGGTACCTCTGCCAGGAACTCTCTCTGGATTGCTCCCTTTGGGAAGTAGATGCTCCTTACTCTTCATTTCCACAGCCTTCTGTTTTTAGAACCTTTGGGCATAGGGATGAGGGTAGCACAGCCTGGTTCTTTGTGCTCTGATGCACGTGGTCATAGCTTATCTCCCCTACCTGGCTGTGGGGGCTCCGAGAGCAAGGCCATGCCTCATGTCTTCTCTTCCCCATCTTGTCTAACCCAGTGCCTACACAGCAGAGCTGCCCAGGGCGGGTCTGCATGGTGTGCCAGGCGGAAAAAGAAAGCTGTCCAGCTGTTTTCATCCCGGAGACTCACAAGGCTGGGCTGGTGTGGAGACCCCCGTTTCTGACCCTCTGATGCCTTCCTCAGGACTGGCCGCCCTGTACGCTGCATGCTGGATCGGAACGAAGACATGCTGATCACTGGTGGCAGACATCCCTTCTTGGCCAGATACAAGGTTCCAGATGTCGGGGGCTGTGCCAGGGCGGTGGTGCCATCCGATTAGGAAATCCTGAGATGTACTCTGACTTTTTTCATGACTCTCTGTGGAAGTTCAAAGAAGAAATAGCAATGAGAAAAATTCAAATTGGCCAACAGCAACATAGAAGGATGATGCCGGGGGAGGCTGCCAGGCCACCTCCCCGGCAATGTCACAGCGTGCTAGTCACAACTTTCCTAGGTTTCAAATCGGGCCTTGCTGCACTCAGGCTCAGAAACATGATTCATCAGCAGACCTCAGTTAGAGCCATCCCGCAGGATGGTCAAATGTTCCCATGTTCAAGGCCTGATGTAAAAATCAGAATGACTGCTTAGTAATCCACAATGAAAAATAAAACCAAGGGCCTGGCTAGGCACAAGTTGTTAGGGTGGGCACCTGCTCTGCCAGACTTCATGGGGCTGGGTACAGACCAATTTCCCTGTAAGAGAGGCCCCTTCCTGACCTCCCATGGATGGGCAGTTTCCATTCTGACTGTGCAGCCTATTCCCTTACACACCAGGAGAACCTCACAGGTCTCAGTCTAGTTCTATAAACCTGGCAGATTCTGTGTGAGCTGGCTTTGAACATCCCCCCTCTGACTTCTCCTGAGTTTGTGATTGAACTTCCAAAAAAGTGATTGCATTTCTCTTATGTCCAAATTCTTGAGGGCTCAAAGAAAGTAACCTGTTCTTTCTTTGGGTCCTGGTTTTCTTCCTTAGAAAATGGCTTGTAAGAATATATTTTGACTGTTACTTGAGGTCCAGGATGTGAAAGCCCCTTCGAGTTTGTGCAAAGTCTAACTTCTAGTATTTTCTGGCCAAACCCTGTGAAAGGAGACTCCAGGGTTTTCCTAGTTTTCTCTTCCCAGCCCTCCTGTCTTGCCCTATCATGACCAATATTGTCTCTCCGACCTCCTCACTTCCTCCAGTAGTACTAGAAGCCAGGAGTAGGTAGAGAGAAGGAGGAATATGGAGCGAAAGTATGTCCAGGGTTGAGGAGCGAATGGTATGTCACTGGTGAAATGTTAGTTCCCCTCTTCTTCACTCCTTTAGTTCTGGTGATCTCTGTGGTCACCTTTTTCCCCCCATGTTGTGATCTCCCTCTCTTTCTGTTTCCTCCAGGTAGCGTAAGTGGGAGAGAGAGTTAGAGATAGGCAGAGGAAGGGGACTGTTGAGAACTCACTCTCCTTCTCACTAGGTTGGCTTCATGAAGACAGGGAAGATCGTAGCTCTGGAGGTGGACCACTACAGCAATGCGGGGAACACACTGGATCTCTCTCAGAGTGTAAGTGGGACCCGTCTTGCATCTGGGGTGACAGGGAGGTAAAGGGCCTGCCCCCAGCTTGTTCACACAGGCAAGTACAAGTCTCCTCCATGACCTGTTTTTGTTGCAATAGCCTCCTGATTGGTCCCTGCCCTCAGGCATTCCATTCTTCATTAATCTCTGAAGCACAGAGATGAATGTACTACTTCTCTGATTATAAACTCATTCTTCTTGTGCAAGATATTTTAACAAGCAAGCAAAGTTAGTTATAAAATTTTATGTACAGTATGGTGACATTGTGATGTATGTAGTACAGTAGACTCTCAGTTAACTGGCACCCATGGGGATTGGTAAATGCCCAATAAATGTAAATAGGCTCTTCATTCACTGGAACATAAGCAACTGGCAAAAAATGGTTTTTGCTTGAGGTTTTGCTGGTTGCTTGAGTTCTGGCTAATGGAGAGTCTACTGTGTTAATCTACATCTGTAAACGCATGTGTATATAATGATATATATGGAAAAAGTCTGAAAGAACGTATACCAAACAATGATTGGATGTTCTTAAAGGAGGGACACACATTATCATTTTCTACACTACACATTTCTGTGATGTTTGAACTTTAAATAATGAGTCAAATTACTTTTTTTAAAAACAATTTTATTGAAGTATGAGTATATACCATGAAGTTCACCCATTTGAATGATATAATTTAATGGTTTTTAGTAAATTGAAAGTCATGCAACCATTGTCACAATCCAGTTTCTGAACATTTCCATCACCCCCAAATAATCGCTTATGCCCTTCTGTGTCACCCTCCTTCCCATCCACCAGGCCCAGACTTCCATATTCTACTTCTAGTCTTTATAGATCTTTTTTCTCATCTAACTAGAATCATATACTATAAAGTCTTTTGTGTCTCTTTTTCTTTTCTTTTGGAATAATGTTTTTGAGGTTCATTCATGTTTATAGCATGTATCATTCCTTTATTACTTTTTATTGATAAATAATATCTCATGATAGAGATAGGCCATATTTTTTTTCTATTCACCACTTCATAGACTTTGGGGTATTTCAGTTTTTAGCTATTATGGATAATGCTGCTTTGAACATTCTCATATGAGTCTTGTATAGACATACAAGAGCTGTCTGGAAAGTATCCAGCTATGTAATATGAGAAATAAAGGCATTTATGGCTGGATTTTTTCTGGACAGCCCTCATATATATTTGTCAATTTTGAAAATTAACAAATTTACCTTGGTGGTACTACTTTTAAAGTTTTTTAAATCTTAATTTTGTAACCATACTAGTTACATATGCATAAATTCTTGTTGGAAAAAAAAGTCAAACATTTCAGGAAAAGCAGAAGTTTCCCACTGCCCCAATGCTCCCCTCCCCTCTCTGCTAAGGGCTCTCTAACTGGCTCAATTAGGAAATGTCACACTTCAGATCTAGTGTAAAAATTGTTTTTTTTAAATGGAAGCATTCTAAGTGTTCTCACCATTTATAATACTCACTTCTTGGTGTTGTGAAAACAAAATCAGTTTGAGAAAGACATAGTGTGTGTTCCCAGAGATCTCACAGGCTTTTAAATTCAATCCAGCAAACGTTTATGGAGTGCCTAATGTGGCAACATAAAAACGAATATGGTATTGTTTTTGCCCTTGAAAAGTTTACAGTATGGTAGGAGAGACAGATAATAAAAACAAAGGGAAATGAAAGTACAAGTTGACAGATTACTAAGGGAAAGTGAAAAGGGAATTAATTGAGACAAAAATCATCTAGGATAACTAAGACTGAAATAATCAAAGACACAGAAAGCAACTTGTGGGAAAGAGAAATTATACATGCAGAAGGAAGTTAACACCAAAATGAAGCAAACAAGTAAAAGCTACCATTTATTGCGTCAGGGAGATAAGTTAATTACACCTTAAAGGAAGAACAATATGCTATAAAAGTAGAACAGCCAGAGAATAAAAATGAACTAAAATGAGTTAAAAACTGTGAAAGCAAAAGTTTTGAAAGATTTTGAGGAGCTCTCCCCCCAAAAGAAAATAATGTGAAAAAAAAACAAAACAAGAGTAGAAGATTCATATGATAGAAGTTTCAGAAAAAAAGAATGGAACAGAAGGAGAGAAAGGAAACTATCAAGAAGTAAATCAAAATATTTTTCCAAACTGATGGCATACATTTTTTAGCTGACTTAGTAATTAGTGCATAGAAAACTAAACAAGTGAAAAAATAAAGACAATTATTAACTCCAGGGGAACAGTGTTATCAAGCAAGAGAGAAGTAATTATAGTATAGCTACATGGTTCAGTGGTGAGTAATGTTTACAGATAATAACAATAAACTGGCTATTGATCAGATCAAAATATAACCATATGACAGAGGTGTCCAACCTTTTGGCTTCCCTGGGCAACATTGGAAGAAAAAGAATTGTCTTGGGCCACACATAAAACACACTAACACTAACGATAGCTGATGAGCTATATATATATATATATGTTTATTTTTTTATTTGCAAAAAACATGTTTTAAGAAAGTTTGCAAATTTGTGTTGGGCAGCATTCAAAGCTGTCTTGGGTCTCTCGCGGCCCATGGGCGGCAGGTTGCACAAGTTTGCCCTGTGGGAAGGACGGGGGATAGGAAGCTGGTGTGTATTCAGGGAAAAGGGTGAGGTGGGAACTAAATCCTAAGTGTCTAAAACTAAAAAAGTCAGAAAGTGGCAAGATAAGCACATTATTTGGAGATGTGGAAGTTAATGTAAGTAGCTGATACAGACTAAGCTCTGAGAATTGTAAATGATTGTTTCTGGGGAGTAGAAGGAAGAAAAGTAGAGGAAGCTACTGTTTTGCATAACATAACTTATGGAAGTATTTGACTCTGTTCGCAGTACAAATTTAACGTGTATAAAAACTACTTTAAAATTAATGTGCAAAATAGTCTATTTTTTGGAAGAGGCAAGTGATCAGTGCTAACTGGAGGGTCTGAGAAGGGCTTCCCCTTGGGGAAATGGGGCGTTTGGTAGGTGGTTAAGGTGAGAGAGGCATGACAGATAGGTGAGAGTAACATGTAGTCAGAAAAGAGGATAAAAATATGTTGGGTAAATATCAGTAAAGACACATAGACTTTACTCTGGAGATAAAAAGTACCAGTTTAAATCAAGTGCTTGTCCTGACGTGACTTAATATTTTCATCTGAGGCATAGACTAGAGGGAGGGGACACGGAAGGCAGTAAGTAACAAGGCTGTTGCAATATCCAGGGGAGAAGTCCCTTGGGCCTGACGAAGAGCAGTTGACAGTCGGCTGGAAAGGCAGGGATGTGGGTACAGCTCTTTCAGTCTCGTTCTTGAGGAGCCAATGAAACCAGCGCTGTTCTCTCCCGTTTTGATTTCCCTGCTTCAGGTAATGGAGCGGGCTCTATTCCACATGGATAATGTCTACAAAATCCCCAACATCCGGGGCACTGGACGGCTGTGCAAGACAAACCTGCCCTCCAACACGGCCTTTCGGGGCTTCGGGGGGCCTCAGGGGATGTTCATTGCCGAGCACTGGATGAGTGAAGTCGCCGTGACCTGTGGGCTTCCTGAAGAGGAAGTAAGCTGGCAATCTGGTGGCACAAGCCAGAGCGGGCGATCCTATTTTGAGGGGACAGTGACTTTGTATCTTGGGTATCTCCCATGGGGGCAGAGGACAGGCAGGTGTTGGGACCAGAAGTTTAACTTTAGGGTGTGCCCTCCTCGTTTGTTGCCAACAACAAAACCTCAGTCTCCCTCTCCTTGGGAAGGTGCGGAAGAAGAACATGTACAAAGAAGGGGACCTGACCCACTTCAACCAGAAGCTGGAGGGGTTCACCTTGCCCAGGTGCTGGGACGAATGCCTAGCAAGCTCTCAGTATCATGCTCGGAGGAGTGAGGTCAACACGTTCAACAAGTAAGCGCTGCGAGGGGAAGAGTCTGACATTCTGGTGCTCTCCTGGGTTTTATAACCGACCGCTTTTTGCTGAAATCATAATACAAAGCTAACCATTTAGTGGATCACGTATGAGGGTGCTGCATCTGCCAACTTATTCATGGCCATCTCTTTAAGATCATGAAAGGATCTTAGTCTGAGGACAGGTGGTCTCACATCCTGAACACAGCATCACAGTGCATGCATGTCGTTCATCTTTACCTATTGCTTTCTGGGCATATCGTGTTCTAGAAAACACCAGCCCCAGAGTAAGAGCACCACAGTTATACACCTGCCTCTGAAACTGGTCTGGAAATGTCACCTTGGCAGTCACTCTATCTCCTGGGACCTCAGTTTCATCATCCAGAAAGTAAGGATAACTGTGCTGGCTTTGTCTTTCTCACTGAGTTACATGGAAAACCAAATATAGAGCATGGAGTAGGTGTTACCATTATCATCAGCAAGCCACAGTTCCCCTTGGGACAGTCACAGTCCAAGGTCACCAGGGCACTCTGACCCAATCCAAATTCCACTTGGGGAAGAAGAGTGATACCTTAAGGTCAAGATGCTCAGGAGTGCTCAACCTTACTCTGGTTGAATTGTAGGACCCAGAATCCAAATTCTTATCTTTCTCATTTGTCTACACAATTCAGACACAACTCAGTTTTGACAGTGACTCTATAAGCTGCTCCCAGAATGCCTTGTTCCAATTTTACAAAGATGTTGACTGAAAATATGTGCTATCTGACAGAAATATGATAGAGAAGATTCTATGAGAATGTTCCTTTTTCTCCAGGGAGAATTGTTGGAAAAAGAGAGGATTGTGCATAATTCCCACCAAGTTTGGAATTAGCTTCACAGTTCCTTTTCTGAATCAGGTAATTGCTTCATAGTCCATCTCCACTGGACTGGGGCCCCCATTTCCCCCTCTTTGCAAAGGAAAGCCCACAGCCCCTGGTAACAGAGCTGGCTACAGAAGCTCTTTGCTATTTAAATGAAAGTTGAATTTGCATATTTGCATATCCCTATTTGTCCAATATATCTTAAAAAAAGCAAGAACAGCATGAGACTCAGATCTGGGGTCAAATCCTAGTTCTTACCCTTCCTGATCACAAGACAATGGACAGTTACTCTGCCTTTCTGGTCCTACCTCTTCTATAGAGTGAGGACAAAGATATTTGACCTACTTCCTCCGAGGATGAGAGAAAGAGTGAGAGAGAGAGAGAGAGAGAGAGAGAGAGAGAGAGAGAGAGAGAGAGAGAGAATTTTTTTGCCAACTTCTGGAGGGCTAATTAAATCATGGGATTGACACTGCTTTACTTTTTGTCTGAGGTTTATATCCAAAAGGTTTCTGCTGGTTTTCTTTGTTCCTGGGCTCCAGTCCCTGTGGTCTCCAGTCTTCAGCTGAGCTAGGATTTACTGAATTCTGTGTCTGGCCTCCTCATCTTCCCTTAGGGGGGAGCCCTGCTCCACGTGTACACAGATGGCTCTGTGCTGCTGACCCACGGGGGCACTGAGATGGGCCAAGGCCTTCACACCAAGATGGTCCAGGTGAGCAGCCTGGGGACCGAGGGGGTCCTGGTGGGCACAGCGGCGTCTGTGTGAGGGAAGATGCGGTGAGAGACTGAATGATGGGACACACAAGCACAAAAGCAGGCCCAGGCCCTGGCCCTGGCCCTGCTGCTCATTTACATGTGACCTTGGGCAAGTTTTCTCCCATCTTGACCTTAGTTTCTTCATCCGTGCAAATGGGTTGAACCCGGGATCTCTGAGGTCACTTTGATTACCAACATTCTAGGGCTCTGTGACTGTATGTCAGGTGGGTGCGTTGTGTGTATAAAGGTAGCTAGTTCTGCACACATGTGAAACTCCTCACAGTGGAGCTGGATTAGAGTTGGTATACCTGCTTGCCTCATGGAGACAGGCCATACTGCATTTTTAAAATGAGGGTGAACTTTAAAACGCACCTTTAATCATCATGAGGTGTATGAAGTTCTTATCCAACCAAAACATTCCATAAAATGCTGCTCCAAATTCAGAGATAGGAGAATACGCCAGTCTCAGCAGAATTATAGTTCACAAAATTGTTTTCTTGCCTGTAACAGTGGACCTGAATCCTGACCTGGGGAAAAAGGCAGCCAAGTACCATGCTTGCCCCTTCCTTAGAGGGTGATGTCACCTCTCTTAACAGGTGGCCAGCAGAGCTCTGAAAATCCCCACCTCAAAGATCTACATCAGTGAGACAAGCACGAATACAGTGCCCAACACCTCTCCCACAGCCGCCTCCGCCAGTACTGACATCAACGGACAGGCTGTCTACGTAAGGAGCCCTGGGGGCTGGCGGAGCTGAGGGCCACCCAGGGCTTTGGGCCCAGAGAGTCCTCAGGACAGTAGCTGGAATGGCCCTCAGGGACTCTGTGGCTGTCATTATGCCTTTGGCCCTCTTATCCAGAGAACGCTGCTCCTCCAAATGCAGAGTTAGAATTGAGGCCCAAGAACCATAATTCCTTCCATCAGTCAAGAAGGATGAGTATAGGAGGGGGAGGAGAGTGGGAGGAAACGCAGGGGGTTCTGGGAACACATACTTTCTGGTGTGAGAACTGGCCACATGACAATGGACTGAAATTGGAAATTGGTTCTGGGGTCAGCCAGGTCAGATCCACTTGGTTCTCCTCCCACATGGGCGATGTAACCAAACAAAGGAGTTTGATGGGTGAAGGGACTTCCTTAGGGAATCCCTCAAACATTTCATCCTCTGTCAGCCTAAGAACCGGGTCAGGAAGTGCTTTCCAAGCAAAGGGCAGTGGTGGTCCCTTTGGCAGCAACCCATGGCTTCCCCCCGGGGTCTCAGTCATTCCTTAGAGGGTGACAAGGCGTCTGAGTGGCACCCTGGGCACAGCATTACTTGGAGGTGGCCTTGCTGAAGTCCTCAGGGTTTTGCCTGGGCTGGGAAACGTGGAGGTTTGATGTGTCTGGTGTGTGTTGGATGTAATCTTTAGGAAGCTTGTCAGACGATCCTGAAAAGACTGGAACCCTTCAGGAGAAAGAACCCCAATGGCTCCTGGGAAGACTGGGTAAGTCTGAGGTGATCCAGGTTGCTTTTGCAAATGAGAGGGATGTTAAAAGCAGGGTCTCTGTCTCCACTCCGAGCAGGAATAGGTCATGATCTAGTCACACAGGCAGAGAGAAACAGAAGGGGACTGTGCTTTCACAGGACCGACACATGCTCAGCCTGGCTGGGCCCCTTTCTCTAGTTGAGGGAAGTCACTCGAGGAAAATTTTTGACCTAGGATTTTGACAGCCCTGTGGAAATTGGGCATTTGGCTGTCCTGGACCTAAGAAGACAGGGGTGACCATTGAATAAGCCTCAATGAATTTTTGGCTCACTCTGGCCTGGTCCCATGCCCCATCGATTCACAGTCTTGATGGACCTGGTTTTCTTCAAACTTCCATCTCTCAGAAGTCACCTCTCCCCTTACCCAGCTCTGAAATCTGCTTCCACTGCAATTCCATCTGTGAAGGAAAGAGATCTTACCCAAGAGTTTATATCATTCCTGTGACTTTAGGAGTGACGAAGCAAGCGCCCCTAATAAGAATGAGCCCAGTTCTCAAATTTCTGGTTCAGAAAACTGCACGCAAGAATCCCTCAGAGGGAAGCTACAAGGAGGTCTCTCTCAGGTGGGAGACTTCAGCTTCTCCGAGAAGCTGAAATAGCAATGGCAGCCTCACTTCATCGCCCATGCTGGAATGGGAGAACTGGGCACAATAATACGTTAACTGTGACACAAATCAGCTCAGCGAGTACAGGTCTCTCTCGGTAGATTCAAAGCGAATAAGCTTTTTTCCTCTCAGACCCACTCATCTTACTCTGCCTCCCATGATGTCTACTTCCCATCTCACACCCACACACACCACCCACACACAGGTTGGTGTCAGCTGCTTGGCCTTTAGCATGGATTTGGAAGACAAGGTCAGTGTTTTCAACAACAGTCTCTACAATCTGTTGACCTGAGGTTTGTCCTCAACTATTAGCTATAGAGTCAAGTGTTCCATGTAAGTATAATAGATAACCTCAAAAAAGGCCACAATCACAAGGGTGTGGTCAGGAGATGACAGGCATCAAATCACTTTAGTGTCTAAATTGTACTAAAAAACAAGCCATTACTACTATCAGTATGTGTGTGTGTGTGTGTGTGTGTGTATTCGATACCATATACATATGGTAAGGATCCTATAGAAATTTCTCTAAACTTTAGATTTTTCATCTGTAAAATGATGATAACAATAATAATGATCTGATAGAATTGTACTGAATGTTAAGTAGGATGATGTATGCAAAGTCCTTAATAGCATCTGGCACATAGTAAAGAGCTAGGCAGGTAATGGACAGTGATCATGATGCAAACAATATCAACAACAAATTAAATCTTAGTGCTGTGGTAGTGCCGGGGACACCCTGAACATCTTAGTGTGGCGTTAAGGAGCTAGGAGGGATGAATAGAGAGATGGATAGCTTTATTAATAAGACAGTATCACTAAGAAGGTAAGTGGCATAAAAAGCTGCTATAAGACTGGCCAGAGTAGGGCTTAGTCACTGAGCAGAGGTGGTTCGAGAGGCGAGCTTCAGCTGGTCATGTAGGGAAGAAAGGGATTTGGACAGAGATGGCAGAGGAGCCACATGAACAAAGGTGCAGAGGTATGGGGACGTGGAAAGGCAGGGTGAGAAAAAGTTTGGCTAGCGTGGCAGTGGTGTGTACATAAACCCAGAGAAGATTGGGGTCCTTAATGTCAGGCATTTGCTCCATAAGCAATGGGGAGTCATCAAATGTTCTAAAGTAAGTGACATGGGCAGAATGGTATGTTGAGATGGCCACTGTCACTGGGCTGGGCTCCACAACAGGTAGAAGAGGCAACTTGAGGCAGGAAGACCAGTTCGGTGGCTACAGTAGCACCCAAGGATTCAGCTCATGGGGACCTGGTGCAGGAGCTGGCAGCAAGCAGGAGAGGTGAGGTGCGGAAGTGAGAGTCACTAGGAAAGTGTTGCTCAACTTCCAGAGGAGGAGATGAACTTAGCAAGGCTGAGTGCTGTGTCAGGTTCTCTAGAAACCATGAGTGTCCCTCGTTGATGGCCCTTTCTCCTCCTCAGGTTTCAGCTGCTTACATGGATGCAGTGAGCTTGTCCGCTACTGGGTTTTACAAGTAAGTATGCTGCTGATCACGCCCATCTCCTGGGTCCCCTGTGGGCAGGAGAAAGCAGCCAAACCGAAACTCTTATCTCTTCAAAGGATATCTGCTAATATTAATGTAAAGAAGTTCTAAAGTCCACGGGATTATCAAACTGTGTGCCAAGGAGGTAAAAGCATGAGCTACCATTTCAGAAGACCCGCGTTCCACTTCTGGGTGTGGTGTGCTACCATTACCCGTGGGGAAATCGGTGATCTCCTCTGAACCCGTTTCCTTGTTTATGACATAGTGACACATGGCCAGCCATGCCTCCATCAATGCTCCCCTGTGAGAACCCGGGGTGTGCTGTGTGCTGGGTTACCCATGTGTGTTACTTTGCACCACGCATTGGATTTCTTCATGGAGGCTTTCCTTCAAAAGAACGAGAGGAGGATTTAGAGCACATGGTCTCGTTACAAAGCACAGAATTCAGCAGAACTTAAAGTGAGATTTATGATAAGGGCACATACCTTTTGCAGCTTAAAATTCAGTAATAACACGAAGACACTGCTCATCTGATCCAGAAGCTATAAAAAGATATGATCATATTTGCTGTCAGCCATATGTTTCAGCTTTCTTTGGAAAATTGAACTAGGATGTTTTCTTTTACATATCAATAGATTTGGAAAATAGTTCAAGGTGTGCTTTAAACAGCTCTGTATGAATATATAAAGAACACGCACACACACACACACACACACACACACACACACACACACACACACACACGCACACACAGGTTTTAGGCAAAGCAATGTTTTGCCAATGCTCCCTGGGTTATATATTATCTAATCCACACAAATGCAAACTAGTGCAGATTTTCTCATAATTTCCCACTTCATTTTTGGAGTTCATAAAACTAGGGATTATCTGAAGGGACACTCAGATGAAGAGTAAAGTCACATGGAAACAAAGCTGATGATTTCCTTAAGAAGCCTTCTCCCTCAGCCCTATTGGTTTTGTTTTCATACGGATTCAAATCCCATCAGTTCACATTATTTCTGTGTAATGTGTAGAATAACATATAGATACAGGGCATTATAAACTCTGGGGGTGAGAATACATACACATGCACACACATAGACACACATACATATATGACACACGCGAAATTGGAATTATATGAGGAACTCAAGATTGAAAAAGAAAAATGTGTAAGTGAGCATGGACTTTTATTAGTAACACTTTCATCAAATCATTTATGAAACTTCAAGGAGGCCAGTAGCTGAGGAGTAATGCAGGCAAGTGGCCGCTTAAAGATGCCTCTGGGCTGTCCTGAGATACTGATCTTGTTAACTTCTACCTGGAGAAAGGTGAGCAGCCCTGTGGGCAGGTGAGCCTGCATGAACAGTCCAGGAGTCAGCACAGAACTGTTGGTTCTGAGATCTTGAATTCTGGTTCCGTAGCTCCTCTGGAGTGTGACTTTCATGTCCTTCACAGGAAAAGCTGTCACCTCTGTTTCTACCATGTAGAGTCCAGCTGGCTGATATGAAACAGTGCTTGGCAGTCCAGAGCGATTCATGTGAGGGCCACTGGCAAAGTGGAATTGTGACAAGAGACACAGCACTCTAGAATGCCTGGGCTTCATGAAGAGGTTCAAAATATTAAAAACACGTGGACTTTTTTGAAGAATAGCTGAGTAAAAAAATATAACCTTTGGGGACTTAAGATTTTGTGGGACAGCTATTTGTGTGTGTATGGGGGTCATGTTCATTTTAATACATGGGCAGCATTTTCTCTTTTCTCCCCCAGAACACCCAACCTTGGCTACAGCTTTGAGACCAACTCAGGGAATGCCTTCCACTACTTCACCTATGGGGTGGCTTGCTCTGAAGTGGAAATCGACTGCTTAACAGGAGATCATAAGGTAAGAAGTTTGCAAAAAATGGAAAGAGAAACAGTGGAATTGCAATACTGAGAGCTGATAGAGACCAACTTTGTGGTTGGGAAAATAATGCCCTACAGCATGGCTTGGCAAACTTCCCATAAAGCGCCAGAGAGTAAAAACTTGAGGCTTTTTGGGCTACAAAGACTCTGCCTCAACTCTATCACTGCGGTGCAGAAACAGCCATAGACATATGAAAACAAATGAGTGCGGCTGTGTTCCCCTAAAATGTTAATGATGCACACTGAATGGGAAGTTCATGTCGTTTTCAGATGTCACCACATACTCTTCCTTTTATTTTTGTTGGTCATTTAATAACATAAAAACCATGAGTAGCTCACAGGCCCTACAAAAACAGGATGGGCTGGATTCAGCCCATGGAATATAGTTTGCTCACCCCCTCCTTATGCGATCTACCCAGGCGTGGGTGTGTACACAGTTATTTTGGATTGATGAGAGAACATCACCCCTGTTACTACCTTCCCAGCTGCTAGGAGCTCAGACTTCAGCAGGGATGGTAGCAGTGGCGACTGGCCAGAGCATGAACTGCTGCCTGAGTGTGCTGCCCAGGGCATTCTGCTTGTGACAGTGCTAGATAGGTTAGCACTTCATAGTTAAGGGTCACCAAGACCCCGTCTAGCTCTCCACACACCCCCTTCTTCTCAAATGGCTTTTATATCCTTGTCTGCTGTAGAACCTCCGCACAGACATTGTCATGGATGTTGGCTGCAGTCTGAACCCTGCCATCGATATTGGACAGGTGAGGCTGGTGGGGAACCCGGGTGGGGACGGACTTGGCTATTGATGCGCCCTACCCACCTTCTAGGGTCACCGCCTATAGCATCTTGTCCAGTGTCATTTTTAAGTAGGTCTGAACATGGTACCAAGTGAGCCTCCCTCAAGGTGAGCTTTAGATGGATGGGAACCCACCCAACTCTCGAGGCAGAAGACAGACGAATGTGGAGAGGGCACACACAGCCTGAGAATGCGATGAATGGAGAAAAGTTTGGTTGCACACATACAGTGCACAGTGCATGGACTTTTGGGAGCGATGTGCAGGCAGTGGGGTCTAAGGTCAGAGGAGCTTTCTCCCTCCTCATTCGTCTCCCACCCAGGACAGCAACGTACTCAAGTGTGGCATAGTGGAGGGCACTGGGGGGCAAAGGACACAGGTTTGAACAAGAAGAGTAAAGGGATGGTGGCCCAAAGAAAATCACTTTAGGAAAATATGAACGTATAGGGCAGAGCGGGTGGAAGAGGAGGCAGCAGAGCGAGGAAGGCAGAAGTGAAGTACTGAGCAGCCGGAAAGAAATGTAAATTGTGTTTCTCAAACGTGGGCAATGACTGAGGATACAGAGATGTAGTCATTAGTCAATTGGCTCATGAACTCATCCAACAACCATTGGGGGAGACCATGCTCTGGGGAGGCCCTGAGCTGGGCCCCACAGACACAGAGATGGTTAGTACCTGGTCTCCCCTCTGAGCACTCTTGTTTGGCTGGCTATACATCACCACCTGTCTGATTCTGAGCAGTGAGGCTGGAAGAAAAGACACATGGGCCAGCAGAGGGTGACAGGTTCCTCCAAACAAACCAGAGGGCAGGCAAGGCTGGCAGTTCCAAAAGCCTGGAATCTACTATCCAAGAAATGTCTCCTCTCTTCTGGGCAGCTCAAGAGCGCATGGTTCTACTTAGCACCAGGAGGGCGTGGGCCCCTCAGGGACACACAGCCACCGTTAGCCTGTGAGCTGGCCTCTCAGCTTGGGATTGCCATTTCTCCAGTGGCAACTGGGGGGAAATAGCTCCACAGGCCCAGTGGCAGGTTCTGATGGCAAATTATGGCTACACTGCATGAGCCTCCTGGGATGGCTGACCAGTTCTGAAACTGGCCTTCAGTGTCAATGCCTGTGTTCGGCCCGTGCAAATGCCTGGCAAAGGCTTAGGGTCATCCCAGGTGGGGCAGGAGCCAGTGAGGGGCTGTCTTCAGCTTCTTTCCAGGCCCCGCTCAGGGTGGGGCTTGGTGCTTATTGTGGGAAGTCGTGTCTGTCCCGGGGCCGGGGGAGGCAGGCTGCCCACGTCTCTTTCTGCCTTGCAGGTGGAAGGGGCATTTGTCCAGGGCATGGGCCTCTTCACCATCGAGGAGCTGCACTACTCCCCTGAGGGGAGCCTGCACACGCGGGGCCCCGGCACCTACAAGATCCCTGCGTTCGGGAGCATCCCCATTGAGTTCAGGGTGTCCCTGCTCCGGGACAGCCCCAACAAGAAGGCCATCTATGCATCAAAGGTACCATTGCGCTGGTCTGTGCTGTAGGAGGTCACGGGAGGTGAGCAGGGCTCCAGCCACCCGCCATGTAGGTCTACAGGGGGCTCGTCTGGAAGACAGAAGGGGGCTTGACCTTAGTCTTGGAGACGGTGCTGGAGAGGGGGCAGTCTGTCTGCCATCCAGGGAACTGGGCTGAGGATGACACCACCTTGTGTGGTTGAAACCAGCTCCTTTGCATGTTCTCAGAAATTCATGAATCCAACCGGGTAGGTCAAACCCTGTCCTACACCCATGTCTTAGGTGTGTAGCTGATGCTCTGTCCTAGAGATGAGCTCACGCGCATAACACCATTGTCATCCCATTAGAATCAGCATGTTCACGGCAGATGGGGTGGCGCCTCCATGCACCCCCTTTAACTGCCTGCAGTGCTGCCACCTGACCTTAAGACTTGGTCAACAGGCCTGAAGGATGATGACCATCCTCTTCCCTCTTTGTCCCCAATGAGTATGAAAAATAAAAGGGTTGGAAATCGATTAAGCTGATTGATAGAGTCCTGTGTCTAAGAAGGAACACAGGTAACCACTTGGAAGCAGTAAAACCCACCCGTTTGCTCATCTCATGGGTTAGGTTAGTGTGGGAAGGTCGGGACACTTTGCGATTCCTGCCATTGGCTCTCACGCTTAAGCATGCATCAGATTTTCTGGGGGCTCATGATAAAAATGCAGTTCTGTGGGCCCACCCCCAGACATTTAGATTCAGTACGCCCAGGGTAGGGCCCTGGAACACGCATATTTAACAAGTGCCTCCAGTGATTCTGATACATGTTGTCTCGGGTCTGTGCTTTGGGAGAAATGTTTTCATTCCTGTTTGTCATGATGCCTCTATTCTAGCAGATGTTATAAGTATATTAATTATGGTGCCTGCAAATGGTGATGTCAGAGGTGCCAGTAGATTATTCCCCTAGGCCAGTGGTTCCCCACCTTTTCCCACTTGTGTACCCCTTTTAAACCCACTTCTAATAACTTGTACCCCTTGTTTTTAAAACAGCTGTTTTTAAATAATGGCACTTCTGTTCAGTGCCTAGCTTAATGTAAACTAGTGGAAATGAGGTAATAAGTTAGGAAAGAAAAATTACTACACTAAAAGTGCAAACCACAGATTTACTTTTACAATATTCGTAACAGTTAAATGTTGTTACGGATTATTTTTCATGTACCCCCTGAATGACCCAGTATGTACCTCCTGGTGTACACGCACCGCCACTTGGGAACCAATGCCCTAGGCTTATAACTGTGAGGAAAGGGTTAAAATTCATGTCAGATGTGCTTTATTTATAAAGTATTAGTTGTATAACTTTTAAGGGTACATTATATTTGCACGGTGTCATCAGAGAAGAAAAATCACGCCATGAAAGTTAAAAGAAAGATGCCAACATCATCGAGTCATTTACTGGCCTGATCGCTCTCGGCCCCTGATTCATTGTGGCCCTTTAGTGCTGGTGGTGAGGTCCCCCAGCGTCACCAGCCCTCCTGCAGTGCAGGCTGTGTGTGTGTGTGGGGAGGGGTGCCCTCTGTCTGATTCCATGTCCCTTGCTCTGTCCACTCAGGCTGTCGGGGAGCCACCCCTCTTTCTGGCCTCCTCCGTCTTCTTTGCCATCAAGGATGCCATCCGTGCAGCTAGAGCTCAGCACAGAGAAAATAACACGAGCGAGCTTTTCCGGCTGGACAGCCCCGCCACCACAGAGAGGATCCGCAACGCCTGCTCGGACAAGTTCAGCTCCCTGGTACGACGCCTCTTGAGCGCCCACTCAGTCTAGGGGAGCAGGAATGGAAGCCTACAAACGGCTGGGGATGCTCCTACAGAGAGCAGAGGGAGATGCTAGACTCCTTCAACTGGGTCAATGCTGCCCTCTGCTCTATGGTTGAGTCACCCCCTCAAATTTTCAGGAAAAAAAACCCAAAAACACCTTCATTCTGCAGCTTGTAGCGGGCCCTCCTTAGAGGAAAGGGGAAAGTGATGCATAGTCACCACCCACAGACTTTATTATTCTCCATGAAGGTGAGGGTGATGAATAAAACTCCAGTAGAGCCTAATCTTAGTGTCCATCACTAGTTTATTTATTTATTTTTTGAGGTTTTCCTTTGTTACAGGCACTGTGTGAGGTACTGTAGAGATGGGGAGGAGCTAAGTAATGAATTAGATAGCCCCCATTTGTCACATGATCGCCATATGCCATGCTGACACTGGAGTCACCTAGGTGCCCTTGAAGACCTTGCAGCCTTTTGGGAAACCAGATGATCATGTTATGTGGTGACTGCTTACTGCTTTGGAGCCGTATGTAGCAGAATGTAACAGGAAGTGCATGCTTGTTGGCATCATTTTGGGAATGCCCTTGGTGATACTTGCAGTGAACAATGCCTGGCACAAGTGGACCGTGCTGGGATAGTTTCTTCCCCTGCTAGAAGCTCAGGCTCTCTGAGTTGTGCTGAAGTGGGCCGTGCACACACAGGACTCTCCAATTGCCTTTACTTCTGTTGAGGTAGCAAAACCAGGTTCTTCCTGATACCCAAGTTGGATTTCCTCCTGAGTGTTTGCTGGGAATTTTGATAGGCCTTTGAGTTTGGAGGTGTAGTGGGTACTCATAATACCCAAAGTGTTCCAGTGATGGGGGGAGTACAGGAGAGTGCCGAGGTCAGGCCCATCTGCCATCTAAGACCTCAGCACTGAGTATGAGGGAGGCTCATGCCTCCCGAGTCAGGCTACCCCTCAGGTCTGCCAATAGCTGAGCTATGGGGTGAGAGCCACACAGACTATATGTGGAGCTCCCAGGCAGTGAGGATGCCCACAGCTGGGCAGCAACCTTCCCACAACCCAGAACCTTCTCACTGCAGCCTTAGTGCCGACAGTTACCCCAAACCCCCCATTCCCTGAGATGAGAGGGGCTGCGTGGGTCTCAACAAGCTTGCACAGGTTGCAAAGTTAGCTCCTCACAAGCAATCTGATGTACAACACAATGATTTAATGAGCCCCCCTCTGAGGCCCAGACCTAAAGCAGAGATTTGAACCCAAGCCTCACACTTAATACCCCTGCGGTGGGTATGACTGAACAGCTGATTCTATGAACCAATCGTGCTTTTGAAGAACTGTGAGTGCCATGTGAGAAGGGACCTTCTGTGTTTGGTCATCCTTGTATCTCCAGAGCCTACTAGAGTGCCTGCCACATGGAGCATGCTCAGTAAAAATTAGTGAATGACCAGGAAGTAAGAGGGCCCTGTCCAGAGGCACTCCCAACAGCTGGGACGGCAGAGTGGCATTTGGTCTGAGAATGTGGTTGGCAGTAGTGGGAGGGGGCGTGTATGTGAGAGGGTGAGGGGGTGGGCACTGTTTCATGTTATGGGAAGACCCTGGCAGTGAGTTCTCTGTTGTTTCTTCCCAGTGTGTCACTGTTGTACCAGAAAACTGTAAGCCCTGGTCTCAGAGGGTCTGAAGACAAAGCCCTGAGTGGAGTCTTCTCATACTACACGGGGCCTTCCATGGAGAACAGAAGTGCCCCACAGAACATGAATCTACAAAAGTGGCGGATGACAATCTGGGATCCATCAGGATGGTGGTTGGAAGAACACTACATGCGTTGGAAGATTTTGATCAAAATGTAATTTGCAAACATAACCATAAGCAGATTCAGAGTGGTTAGGCCCAGTGGCTAATGTGCAATTAGAGCCATTTCATGTGTTTCAATCATGTATCTGAAATAGGTTTAGGAAATGCTTGTGCTATGTCCTACTCACTGGGCAGCCTGTATAACCTCAAGTCCTGATAGTGTCTATTTCAGAGGATTCTCAGTCCTCTAGAAGCTTAAATTGAAGTTGCTTTAAATCTATGTGCCTTCCGCAGAAAGCCTTTCCTTTGAACTGATGAAAGCCATATTATCAATGCAGATCCACACTGAAATTTGCTGTGGGGCAGGGGGTGAGATTCAAACCTCTAACTACATTTGGCTCATTGGAGAGAATAAAGAATGAAACAAATTCAAGGTTAGTTGGATCCAATCTTATTAACTACATAAAATAAGATTATTCTATGACACCCAAAGCCAACCAAAGCAATTACTGAACACCTCCAGTGTGCTAGGTTTCTTCCTCTTCTACTTTTTGCATTAAAGAGAGACAGAGAGAGGGAGAGAGGGAGATCAGGTTTAAAATTTTTCATTTGAAGCCAGAGTAATTTCCACCTAAAATGATGCTACCAAAATCAAGATCCAGCAGTGAAAAAACAGCCAAGGAACCTGGGTTCCCATCCCAACTGTGTCTCTATCTGTGTGACCTCAGACTGTCACTTCCCTTTTCTGTGCTTCATTTTACTGCAAAATGAAAGGAGTGGGCTGGAATCATCTCTAAGGTCTTTTCCAGCTCTGAAAGTCTATAAATATATGACCTGAAATCTCCAGTTAGATAAGGGATCTGCAGCTATCAGCAACTTAGCTCGCTTACTATGGTGTAATTTCTGGGCCTAATGAACTCTGCTAAGATTCCCCCAAGCTCCTGAGGTTGATAATGAGAACAGGAGGAAGGCAAACATCTCTGTAGCTGCTCCAATGGTGATTTCTTCACTGTTTGGTACTGGGTGGACCATATGGGACATTGCCATCTGCCTTCTTTTTATAAAACACCCACCTTTTGCAAGATGGTTCCCTGACTCTGGCCATGGAAGGATAATAGAAACTAGGAAGTTGAGCCTGGTGCTTGATGTCACTAATAAATGTGACTGTTAGCAGGTTGGCACATGAGAAAAGCTTATTAGGCATCATAACCACACCTAGTATTTGTCATGTCTTAGCCAGCCTTCATATCTAGATAATGCACACACCAAACACTCACACGCATGCGTGCACACAGACACATGCGCATGCATACACTGTTTTACAAAGTTTCTTTCCTCAAAGAATTTTAGACAACACAATTAAAACTAAAGAAGAGCTTTAGAAATAAAACCTGTATTTACATTGATATCCACACAAGTGTGTTGCAGTGTTTTTTCTAGAATGTTCTTGGGCATAACCTGAGATTGCAATGTGTCAGCTGTTATTAGTCAGTGAGGCTGTAAGGGCTGAACAATGACGGAATTCCCTCTGAACTTAGGAACAGAGGCAAAGCAAGTAGTGCTTTGGGAACCATAAACCAGCCTGTTACTCTGAGGTGCCGTCCTCCTCAGACCCTGACCCCGTCCTGCTGTCTTACCTGTACATTTCTTCAAGTCTACCAAGTGACAAGTCCCGGGTCACAAGGATGCAGTCAACACTGCCTGCACTACCACCCTAGAACCGGCAGAGGGCAGCAGAAGACTGACTATGAGACCACAGCCTCTGCCCGCTCAGTAGCATCATCTGTGGTTAGTTACTAGGAAGCAAATTTAGGATCTCGGCCTCAACCAAATGTCTTCAAAGGTTGTCCAAGAGCTGGATTCGAAGCTGACTTAGGGTTTCAGGCTGACAAAAATCTCCTCTAAGGAGCTTTCTGAAGACATGGGCATCTGCCAGTGGCTAGCGGGGGAGGTGGGCAAGTCCTGTTTTCTGAGTGTCTGCGACTTGCCAGGTGCCAAATGTAGGGCCTTACTTCCAGGGTCTCATGTAATTCTGTCAGTGAGCTTAGGCACTAGGACTTTCCATCTCTGGCATGGCATGCAGGAGAAACCCTACCCACAGCCTGGCTGGCTGAAGGCTTATTCGGGGACACTTTGGAAACCACCACAGCCCATGGGCTGCCACTCAGCCACACAGGCCAGGACACTTGCCGGGTATGGGGAGTGATCAGCCTGTCAGAATGGACTGGGGCTAAGCAGGCTCCCAGAGGCTGGTGGAGGCACCAGCATGCCTACCTGTTCACCTGTGGCAGAGGTGAGGTTCCATGCTGGCATGGCCAACCTCCTGACCTGCTGTCCAAAGGCAGAGGGTGAACCTCCTCCTAGTGCAGAGCAGAGGTGACTGGGAGACCATGAGGGATGGAAGTTGTTGGAGGAACCCCGGGCAAGGGATAAGGACAGAAATAGTCCTGGCCGATGGATTTATGACTGCGAACACCCCTACGCCCTTGATATTTTTATCTTTCGCTGAGGGGGAGCCTAGAAACCATTTTACTTGCTGCCTATTTTAGATCCTGGGATAAGGTTATTTGGAACTTGCAGCTTCCTCTGGGGCCCCCAGGCCCAAGGACCTGCTCTTTTGCTTTGTCTCTGTCCTGAACTGGGGAAGTGCCTGTCCCTAAGGCAGGAGACACATCCTATGACAATCTTGTCACCTGAAACAGAGCAGCCCACTGGTAGGAGTAGAAATGTTAGGCACTGCCCCAAGGGTTTTTGGCGTCATCTTTGCCCTTGAACTGGCCGTCTCTGGTTTTGCACAATCCCCCAGACCAACTCATTATCCCAGAACTGGAAGGACCTTGGGGACCTTCAAGTTTAAGCTCTTTGTGTTAGAATTGAGCAACATATGCCCAGAGAGGGTAACTGGTTTAAATGGTTTGATAGGCCTTTAGTTGAGAGAGACAGGCTTAGGACAAGGCTGCATGACCAGGTCTAGACTCTTTAGACTCTTAAAATCATACATCCATTTATCAAGTAAGACTTCTTTTTGCAATTGGGTCAGGTTGCTGGGAGATACGATAGAAACCCAGTTATGCTGGCTGGGAAGATGAGATGCAGCACTCAGGGCCCGAGACAAACCCCGTGGGAAGGAAGGGCTGCCTAAGCCCCTACCACAGGATGCTAAAATGGGCTTCTTTCTGACGCCCCACAGGTGTGCCCTAAACAGTAAGTGCAAAACCTCCCTGTGCAAAGTGGGGTGCTAATTCATCTATGCAAGACTTGTGGAGGGGGTAGCTAGGAACTAATTTGACCACCTTTAGCTCATCACCTACCTCTAAAGCGTGGAAGTATAGAGTTGTCTGGAGAGTGAGGATTTCAGTGAAGATAAACACTTCATCCTCCCCGCCAAAGAGGAGAGAGACAGGGAGAGAGAGTTGTGTGTGTGCTGTGGGATAGCACTCCCCCCCCCCCCAGGCCCTTGGAGCGGGAGCTTCAAGTGGTCCACTCAGAAGCCCAAACCATGAAAGCTGCTGGACAAGCTTGTGGTTGGGTCAGCCTGAGGCGGCAGGACTGTGACAGGAAGAGAACACGTATGAGCTGCACGCCCCTCAGTTCCATGGCACAGACACCCAGGGGGCCACATGGGAGGGAGACACCCAAGAGGACTGCCTGGAGGGGGTGATATAACCCCAACAGAGGCAGGGACAGTGTTATGCTCAAAGTAGCCTCAGGTCAGCTGGCTCCAGGGTGGCCCATGAGAGATACACATCCTGGCTCCTCCTCCTGTTCCACCCCACTCCTCCCCCTCCCCCCCTTTTAGCAGGGAAGAAGGTAGCAGAGCTGTGACAGCCTGAGAGGGAGACCAAGGGCCCCTTTCCTGCGACTGAGCCCTGACTGTTAGGGGGAGGGGTATGAGTACAGCGGTGCTCACGCTGTTCCTCTTGCCCTGGGAGCGCAGAGCACATTTCTGAGAGTCTAGGCAGAATGTGGCTTGCTTCCCTCTCATCTGCCTCACCTCCCCACTTTCAACACATCCTACAGGGCTGGAGACCAGGTCCCATCCCCTGTGCAGCCAATTGTCCCAACCTTTGCGCTTTGACGGATAGAGAACTGGTCCGTGCATTTGCCCTGTGGGCTTTCTCTCGCAAGGTGGGTCTTGGCTGCAGGACATCCTTGAGGGGTGCTGCCTTTCCTTGCTTTTCACTGAGGCTGGCCGCCCACCTTAGCCCCCACGTTCCTGGCGAGCTGTGCATAACAATGAGGGGCCAGCCCTTGCTTTGCCTCCTCTCCCCTCCTCTCTTTTGGAGAAGTCGTGGAGCTCCGCTGAGCCTTAGTCTTTCCACCTGTGAAGCAGGCATGGCTATCATACCTGCTCGCTAGGTTGCTGTGAGGGCTGAGAGAGAGTGGGGTTAGGAAGCACTTTGAAGAGTGCAGAGCTGTCATTTCCAACCCTTGACCATGCCTTGAAGGAGACAGAGCACCAGGAGATCCCGAGTAAGCTTTCCAAAACACAGGTGGCAGGGAAGGTGCAGGGATGAGTCAAATGCCCCACCAACTGTCATGGGATTGGGGGTGACTGGGAGCTGGCAGCACACAGAGAACTGTGGTTGTAAACCAGGTAAGTCCCGCTCCTATGAATATATTTTGGCACAAATGACACATCTCGGCTTCACACACAAATGTGATTGGCCCAGCACACTGGCTCGGGAGGCAGGCTGGCTCTCAGGGCCCCCTGGCTGGTGAAGTGGCACAGGTGAGGCCAGGAAGGCCCAGCAGGCGCACCCAGCCGCCCTCCCAGGTCTTTGTCAAAAGGCTGCAAGGAGACGCCCCCTTTCCCTCATTACCTGTGACGTTCCACCTTGTCTGATGATGACAACACCAGCAGTCTCACATAAGGCATTTTGCTTTGCGTTATTTCCTGTAGCTCTTGCAATAAACCTCTGAGACACGTGTAACAATCAGGTCTGTTTTATGGGCGAGGACATAGGGGCTCAGGGGAGAAGATGATGGTGCAGCTGAGAGCGCGAGCTGTGAAATCCATTGACGAGTTGCAGGCTTGGCTCCCATACCCAGCTGCTGTGTGAAATGGGAATAATGACGGTTCTTCCAGAGGGTTTGGGGGAGGGGAGGGATGGCATCAGGAAATGCAGGGAAAACATTAAACCCAGTGCCTGGCAGGGCAGCTCCTACTTTGACACAGTAAGTACCTAAGCAGTGACTTCAACCCAGGTGGCCCGATGCCAAAGTTTGAGCTCTTTCCATGGGGTCAGGCTGGCTTCTAGTTGTCCTTTTCACACTTCACTTGATGGCTAACCATGTGCATGCGTGCGCACACACACATACACTTCTTTCTTCATATTTCCCTTTATTTCAGTCTCTGAATCCAAGGGAAAGAGGGGGACCTGGCTCATTGCCAGAAGGAAAGAACCTACCACAGAAGGAAAACTCACTTCACCTCTTTACAAACCCAGAACAGCCACTTCAGAGCCAGCGGCATGTCCAGAGGGTCTCAGGAGGGAGGGGGGAAGCACCATTGACAACTCCCAAGGGCCACATTTCCCACACCCACTGGGGGGGGGGCTCTGATTGTCACTTAATGATAGGAGGAAAGCCTCGTGAGGGTACGACTCGGGCGCAGGATGTGTGTACAGCAGAATGTATGCACGGGGGGAACCGTGCCCTTTTTCTCCATCCTCTTGGGGAGCCATGGATCCCAGAAGAAAACTAGTGGAAGTGTTCTTGGTCCTCCTGGAGGTTTTTCTATATGTATTCATCTTGGCCCATTTGGTGTAGTTCAGTCATTTATCTGTTATATTATACTTTATTATATGTGTATATCAAACAATTTTTTGGATCCTTATAATGGACGTGTATGTTGTTTGCAATCTTTTCCTATAAACAACATCCCTGAACATCCCTCCTGCAATGCATGAGGATTTTCCACAAACTGGCATTTCTGGGCATGTCTTTTCTGTTCTTTTATTTTCAACTGTTCAGGTCATGTTTTAGTTGGGTCACTTATAAATAGCGACCCCAACACACACATGATTGGTGTGTGTTTGTGTACATATACATTTAAATGCAATTTGAGAATCTTCCTCTTTTAACCGGAAAAACAATGTGTTGACAGCAATTGTGACTAATAATATATTAATATTTTCATTTATTTCTATCATCCATTTGGTGATTTTTTATTGACTATGTTCTTTATTTCTCTTCTTATTTATTTATTTATTTTTTGGCTTAATCAAGCTTTTTCTTTCCTCCCTCACCTTTTTCTTTCTACCAGTTTGAAAGTTCTACATTCTATTTCTACTCTTTTAGAGGTAATCTTAAAATTTTTAGCATGCACACTGTGTTTATCAAAGCCTATGTTTAATTAATATTTCTTTGCTATCACTAAATAGCATAAGATCCTTAGAATATTTAGCTCTACTCATATACTAACTTTTGTTTTTCATCATTGCTTTTATACCCTTCCTTTTAGGTTCAAGTTTCTTCTTTTAGAAATACATCCTTTAGTAGTTTTTTTCTGTCAGAATTGGTAAATGGTAAACACATTCTTTTTGTAAAACTGTCTTTCTTTTGCCCTCACCCCTCAAATGATGGTTTAGCTGGGTATTGAATGCTATGGAGTAGCTATTTCCCCCAGTTCTTAGAGTATACTTTTTTGATGTCAGTCTAATTGTCATTCTTTTGCACCGAATATATCTTTTCTAACTGGCTACTTTATATTTTATTACAAGGTATTTCATTATCTAGGTATGAATTAACTTTTTATCCATGATGCCAGGGATTCATTCTGCTTCTTCATTCCTATGTCACCATCAAAGATGTTGGTGGGGTCTGCTTTACACAGTCACCCAGAGACCGAGGATAACAGAGGGTCCCTCGTCTTGCAGGTGCATCAACTGGAGGGCGAGGTCTCTCTGGGGCTCTCCATTTTACCCCCTCCCCCATTCCTGTTCTTGAATTCCTCTTCTTTTCTAGAACTTGGGGGTTTCCATATTTTTCTTTTGAGTGCAGCTGGATATTACAAAGTTATGTTACATTTTCTACAAGATTTATATTTGTTTGAAATAGAAGAACATTCATTTCATTAAAATTTCATGTTGCCAGGAGTTGAACCTTTTAATAGGTTAAATTCTAAAACATTTGAGACTTCATATTTCAATCTTGTTTATTGTGAGTGTGAATTTACATTCCAAAGCCAACTGCTGGAGCACTTAAATTCCAAGTACCCCCAAACTAGTATATCCTACTTTTGCACATTCTAGTTCTTCTTATGCTTCAGTATTTATCATCAATCAGCTATTCCTTTTTATACTTGCAAATATTTCTAGGGTCCATTTGTCAATTCCTAATTGCCACAAAAAATTTGTTTTATGAAACAATAACCATTCATACAGTTCATAAGGTATCCTTTCAACAAAAATTTAGCACTGACTATATATGAGGTGTGTGCTATGCCCTGGAAGAAAAATAAGATGAATAAGCCTCTTATATGGTCCAAGTCTGCCACAGTCTATTGGGAAAATATGACATGCCCACAAATAACTCTGATACCAGGTGGACCATGATAATAGCTGAAGAGACTCAGGGACAGAAGGCTTTGAGAATTCAGAGGGGACACTCACCTATAGGTGGCTTCATGGAAGTCACATTTGTATCGGTGATGAAGGACAGGGTGTTAGTTTTCTGTTGCTGCTATAACAAAACACCACATATTAGTTCATTAAAAGAACACCTTGTAATGTATACCCTGGTGACTGTAGTTAATAACACTATATTGCCTATTTGAAAGTTATTAAGAGGGTTATTCCCCCACAGTGCAGCTCTGCTAGGTCCTCTGCTTAGAGGTCAACAAGGTCAAAAGCAAGGGGCTGGCTGGACTGCATTCCCTTCTGGAGATTCTGCTTCTAAGCTCATTCCCATTGTTGGCTGGATTGAGTTCCTGTGGTGGTGGCACTGAGTCCCATTCCTTGCTGGCTGTCCCCTGGGGGCCTGTCCTTGCTCCTACAGGCCACCCACATTCCAACTCATGCTTTCCATGTGGCCATCTCCAGCAGTGGGGATTGAGTCCCTCTTATGCTTTGAATCTCTCTGACTTCTGCCACATCTCTTCTGACCCCAGCTCCCAAAAGCTTTCTGCTTTTAAGGGCTCATGTGATTAGATTGGGTCTACCTGGAGGACCCAGGATTATCTTCCTATTTTCAGGTCTGTCACCTAAATCACATCTGAAAAGTCCCTTTTTCGGTGCAAGCTAAGGTTTTTACAGGATGCAGTGATTAGGGTGTGGATGGATATCTGTGGAGAGCTGGGATCCTCTCTCTCACAGAGGGGTAGAATTTGCATCTGCTGCCACAGGGCTCTTCAGGCAGAGGGAATAGAAGGAACAGAGCATGGAAGTGGAGACCGCATGGAAGGAGCAATGAGAACGGCCAGCCTCTCTCGGAGTATAAACTGGCAAGTCTCTTCCACATGATGAGATGTGCGCCAGCTCTTGAACCGAGTAAGGCCTTCTGACCAAGCTAAGGCAGCCACAGCCCCCTGACCCGGGGGTTGTGGAAGTGCAGGGCCACTCTCCTCAGTTCTATAGGTGAAATTGCTGTGGTAGCATTCCTGCACTTCCTTGTGGATACTTTGTTCTCATGACTTAATAGTGTAGTGCCGGGCACCTTCAATAAATAACTTCTATTGAGTATTACATATTTATTCTACAGAGTACTGGCAAATTGGCAGAAGAATGTAATAGTCACCCATAATCCTGACAGACAGAACAACTGTTGAGGCTTTGTTGTTTTGTGAGATGCTTTTAAAACTTAGCCATAGGTCCACCCAGCTCTCCCTGTCTATTAATATTCTTCCTCGATGTTATTTTGAATGGATCCGCAGTTTTCTATTGTATGGATGGCACCCTGGTTTCTGTAGTGAACTGGCCAATGCTGACATCTGGCTTGCTCCCAAGCTGTTTTACTATCATAAACAACGCTCAGCTGAACAGAACAAGGGTTGTTTTTCCAGACATGTTGAACAGGATGTCAGCAGCCTCTCAGCAAGAATGCAGAAGGGGGCCTGGGTGCTGTCACAGCTGTGAGGGTGAGTGACCCTTTGCTGTTTCCTCATTGGGCCTCTAGGCTGCACCCATATGTATTGCTTTGTTGTTAGCTTGATTCCCCTGCACCCGAAGTTTCAGCAGGAGAAGGGGATGTCAGAACAGTGGTTGAGGGCTGTGGAGGACAGTGGGAGCTCAGTCCCAAGGGTGTGGGGCTGTCTGGGTTCCGAGGCCTGGTGACAGCAGCCACCAGGAAGCCATGTTGGAGCTTCCTAGGATCCTCTCTTGAAGTCGTTTCCTTTGGAAAGGAAGGGAAGAAAATAGCTAAAGGCATGTTGCTTCAATCAGATGAAGGGAGAATGGACAAGCTGTTGCTATAGGCTACAGCCAGGACAGGGCCAATATTTGGGCTTTCTCTTTATCCAACTCCAATTCTCTGCTTTCTTTCCAGTGCTCCGTCCACTCTTCCAGCTGCTTGAGCAAATTGGAAGATCTTACAACGAAACACGTCCCTCAGCTGTTTCCCCTGGAGGGTGGGGATTGACTGGGAAAGAGCAGAAGGATATTTCTGGGATGTGGAAACACTGTGCTTGTTGACTGAGGTGTGGTTAAGCATCCATCTAAACTCATTGAGTGGTGCACTTAAGAATTATGCATTTCACTATAGGTGAACAATCCTCAGTATTAAAAAAAAATTACGTGTTCTACATTTGCAAGCCAGCATAATATTGCCATTTTTGTGCAAGTTATCATAAATGGAATAAGATGGAGTAAAAACAGGAAGAAAGGCTCAGGAGGGGCTGTCTAGGTGTTGAGCTCCCTCAGGGGATCATGAGGGAGTGTCCCTGGTGGGAGTCTCAGCTGCACCAAGGACAGAGACATAAGCCCCACCCTGCAGACTTGGGCTGTGGTAAGGGTTTAAGGTCCTTTGTATAGCAGCCCAGCATCGTGCCTGACACTGGACAAGAGTCCACATGTGGGAACCATTTCTGAATCTCGGGGGCCTTTCCCAGGGAGATCTGCAGCTGCTCCAGGCTGCAGCTCTGCTCTGCTATTTCCTGTGTAAGGCACAGAAGAGGCCAGGGGCCCCCGGGAAGAGTGGAAAGAAAATAGGGGCTGGGGATGCTTCTGAGGGCCTCAAAAACCCCAGCCCAGGACGGCGGGGCTGTGCCTTGCCAGGGTGGGCACTGGGGAAAGTGGTAAGTGGAGGAAAACTCTGCAAGGGGGCGAGGCTGGTGCCTGAGGACTTGGCAGTTCTCACTGAGGGAAGTGGGCCTGGGTGCAAAGGAAAGATTTGGTTTTTCTTCCCATGGCAATAAAATGGAAAGTAATAGCAGAGCTGGTTAAATGAGTTTTCCTGCAGCCCGCCAATCCTGCCCTTTGTATTGTCCTGTGGAATATAAACCTGATTACAACAATAAAATATTCTAAAGGAAATTTGGAGGGAATACACCCCTCAACACACACGTCTACTTTAGCTTTAAGATTATTTACATTTGAATAGCAAGCCTCATGTCTTAAAGTCTAGTTTCTGGGGACATATAGGCCCCACTTATGTTGATACTAGTCTACACCCCTATATGCTATAGGGGTGCAACCCATAATAAACTAAATCGGCAATGATGAACCAAACATAAGTATTCAGTAAAGACCAAAAAGGCAGCAATGTAAAATCATGACCAACTCAAGATAATGACAATGGTCCTCCAGCTACAATGTGTCCTTCTGAACGTGTGCAGGGACTTCCAGTGACTTCTGTGGACATGCCCCATGGAAGTCCACAGGGTGGCTTCGTCCTGGACGGATGCCTCCCTTCCTGGAAGAACATGGAATTGGGCTCCACTGTAAACCTCAGTGAATTTTGAATGTGAGTTTATGAGTCCCAAATAATAGTAATTCACTTAACTTACCCAGCAGGTATTTGGTAAGTCATCTTCTGATATAAAAATGACATTTTATACAAATTAATTGGAGGATCAGTGAGTGATTTAGCAGAAGAACCCTGAAGGTGCTTCCTGGGACTAAATATTATATGCAGAGAAGCCGTGAGCCACAGCAATAGGATCACTTGAGCTGGCCATTGAAAATACAGCTTACAGGGTCCCTTCACAGAGATTAGATGGGTTAGGATTGGGGGTCAGGGATCTGCATTTTAAATAAGCACTGAGGGGTTGCTCATATAGGCAGTTCATCGATAGGAATTGATCAAGAATGTCCAAGAAAAGAGCGGGACCGCTCTAGGCCAGGCACTGTGCACACCTGCGTCCCTGAGATCATTTCTAAGACTAGAGCATGCCTTTATGAGTTCTGGGTGTGTAGGTGGGTCAGGCCAGCTTAAGGGCTGAAGACAGGGAGGGAAGTGAGGAAGGGCCCAGACACAGTAGGTTATCTATGTTGGAGAAATTTTTGGTTTGATCTTTGAGTTGTGGCAGCTTAAAGGAAACTAAAGGCCACTTAGAGAGGTAAGAGACATAGAGACTAAAGCCTAAGATGCAGTGTGAGGAGGACAGGACCACAGAGAAGGATGGAAGGATATAGGAGGAGTGATAAAGGAAAAGAAACGCACATGCATGCAGCATTGATGGTGTGCGAATGGCTTTACCTGTCTCATTCACTGCTCACCACAGTGCTGTGAGCTAGACAATAGCACGCGCTCTGACATGTGGGGGAAAAGATTAAATGGAATAAAAGACGTATAAATTTCATGAGTCCTGAGCTCTTGTTCTTTACCTAGTGCTTCGTATGGTGAGTAATGATGGCTTATTATTTCATTCATTCACCCAACATGAATGAGCTCCTCCTAAGTGTCAGGCATTGATTGGTGAACAAGAAGGACACTATCCTAGACTTTAATAGATGACACATACATTAGACCACCACACACGTAAGTACAACTTCGCAAAAAGTATTAAGAACTAAAAAGAAAAATTGCAGGATTTATGAGAAAGAAAGCGGGGACTCTTACTTTCGACTGGAGGATCAGAAATGGCCTCTGTGGGAATGTGACAGTTAAGCTGAGACTTGAAGGATGAGTAGGAATCAGCCAAGCTTGAGTGTAGGGAGGAGGGTTCCAGAACGGTGCTGTCCAAAGGAGTTTTCTGTGATGGTCAAAATAATCCCTATCTGTCTAATATGGTAGCCAAAGTCACACGTGACTATTGAACACTTGACATGTGTCTAGTGTGACCGAGAAACTAAATTTTTAATTTTATTTAATTGCAATTAATTTAAATGTATGTATTTAAAAAGCTACACGTGGCTAGTGGCCATTGTACTGGGCAGCACTACTCCAGAAACAAAAGGAAAGTTTATGCAAAGAAACTGAGCTGAAAAGGGGTTTGGTGGCTTTCAGGTGCCTGAAGTGTTGGGGTTCATGGGGGACATGGGAGCAGGATGAGGCCTGAGGGAGCAGGGTTCACTGTGTGCAAGGATTTCCCATTTTTCTGCCAGGGGGATGCTGCTGAAAGGGTTTGTGAAGCAGAATGACTTGGTCAA
This sequence comes from Craseonycteris thonglongyai, assembly GCA_004027555.1. Taxonomy (NCBI): domain Eukaryota; kingdom Metazoa; phylum Chordata; class Mammalia; order Chiroptera; family Craseonycteridae; genus Craseonycteris; species Craseonycteris thonglongyai. The sequence goes on along the minus strand of PVKE010013936.1, from coordinate 353 downwards.
TTTTATGTTTTAAAAAGATTACTCTGCACTGTGGGAAAAGGGTGTGGAGGCGAATGAAGGTGGGAGAAGGGAAACAAGAGAGGAGAAGAAGGTGGTTTAGCCGAAGGGTGGATACTGTGGAAATGAGAAGCGGACAGATGAGAAGTAATAGCATTTTTTATGCAGAATTGACAAAACACACAGCTTTTTTTTTTTTTTAATTTATTGTTAAATTTGATGAGGTTACATTGGTTGGTAACAATTAGACAGTTTACAGATGTGTAAGTCCACATCACATCATTCATGCATCATATTATGTGCCCATCACTCAGTATCAGTTCCCCTTCCATCACCTTATATCTAGTGCCCACTCC
>PVKE010013935.1:0-35739 GCA_004027555.1 Craseonycteris thonglongyai | reverse complement strand
CCGCGTGCCCCTCGTACACAATGCCCTGCTTGAAGAGGCCTCGGAAGGCGTCGCTCTCGTTGCCCTGGACCTCGCGGTGCTGCACAGCCCGGCCCTTCAGGAAGTCGTCCATCTGAGTGGTGTAGATGGCGGCCGCCCCTTGCTCGTCCTGGGAAGAGGCCTGGCCAATCCAGTAGTGGATGTCATAGGACAGGCTGCTCCCTGTCTTGTGGATCTAGAGAGAGGGATATCCAATATGCCCAAGGCCCTGGGCTCTCACAGCCCTCTCCCACCACGCTGCTTTGCCTGGTCTCCCACGCACGTGGGGCCTGGCCGGCAGATGAACCCCCAGGCTGGGGCCCCAACTCTGCCACGACCTTCCGAGACAAGAGGCAAGTAGCCTCCCCTCTGAGCCTCGCTCCTCTTCTCTTGTAAAGAAGTAACTTGGTTGGATGATGACAGCATTTCAGAATTAGGCCGTATACAGACAAATGTATGTATGACATGATTGTGTAAATATTTTATAGCTACTTTCTGTTCGGGACACAGGACGCTGTTTCGATTTATGGTAATGATACATAGCTGAACTTTTAAATAAATGTATTTAAATTTTAAAAGTGACTTATATAAGGGAAAATACAAATGCTTTCATAGTAAGCGTGGTACCAGGATGTCACCCAAACCAAGATGTCATGAAGACAACTGTGGATTTTGGAAATGTGGGCTCAAGGCAGGACCTTCCTATGAGCTTGGAAGGTCCTCTGTGACTAAATCCACAGAAATTCACCTCAGCTGGGAGCTCAGTGGCCCAAGGCAGGGGGAGCCTTTTGCATTTCTGGCCCAGCAGAACTGCCACTAAGCCGGGCACCTGGGCACACTCAGGGACGATGATCATGGGGTGAAGCCAGGCTAGCTCTCCCCACTGCCCAGCCTCAAGTTTCCTCCCTGACACCACAGTGGGCTTGGCTCTCTGCTCAGCCCGCTCCCCTTCCCAGCCCCCACTCACAGCCAGGACTACGTAGCAGTCGCCATCGAAGAAGCTGCCAAAGGTGCTGGAAGGAACAGGGACCATCTGCATGGCCTAGGGAGAGATGAGAGGTCAGAGGGGCTGCCCTGGACACCCCCAGGACTCCCGGCTTCCTCCCTTAACCACAGGGAGAGAGGCAGAGAGCGGGGAGCAGGAAGAAGTGACAAAGCTGACCAGGGATGTGAGGCGGGAGCCTGTAAAGGCACTGGACGAAGAAGCTGAGGATAAAAGGGGGGGCACTTGGGGACTCCCATGCCATCAGGGCAGGATTGGAGGACAATAAGAGTAACCCCAGTCCTTGCCTGCCCCCCATGCCCAGGCGGGCCTCACCTCGATCCTCCAGATCTGTACCCCAGGACTGGTGACGTTGAGGGAGCCTTTGACTTGGGCATTCAGTTTGGTCATAATGGCGATGAGCCTAGGAGGGAAGCAGAGTGGGAGCACCCTGGGGTTCAGGGGCTGCGAGAGCTACCAGTTGTGCCCGGAGCCCAGGAGAAGGGAGGTTGGCTCTCCACCTTGGGCCCTGATTGGCCGAGGGCTGAGACCCAGCTCTGATCTTGTCACTCGCTTGTTCAGACGCCCACCCTGACTCCCCATCACCTTCTGAATAAGCTCCCACACCTTAGCCTGTCACTCAAGGCCCCTCTATCAAGCCCAAACAATTTTTTCTTAAAAAAAATTCTTTTTATCAAAGCCATACTTGGTTAAAAAAAATTATATGAAAATTTTTTTGGTTTTTTATTAAAGAAAAGCAACGACTAATAAGGGCTGGAAAGAGTAGGTACCCAAAAGACCTGAAAAAACGGGTGTTCAAACAAACACTTGTACATGAAGTTCATAGCAGCATTATTCACAACAGCCCAAAAGGTGGAAACAACCCAAATGTCCATCAGCAGATAAATAGATAAGCCAGAGGCTGGCTATTCACACAATGGACTATTATTCAGCCATAAAAAGTACTGATACATGCTACGTGGGTGGTGAACCTTGAGTACATTATACTTAGTGAAAGAAGCCAGACACAAAGGCCACGTCTGACCCATTTCTATGAAATATCCAGAATAGGAACCCCATACAGATAGCATGGTTTCCGGGGTCTGGAAGGGGGTGTGGGAAGTGGGCTGTGACTGCTATTTGGCCTGCAGTTTCCATTTGGGACGATGAAAACAGGCCTGTGGTGATAGTTGTACAATGTTTGAATGTGTTGCGTGCCACTGAACTGGACATTTTAAAGTGGTTAAAATGATAAATCTTATTTTATGTGTATTTCACCACACTAAAAACGTATATGCAGCAGTTTCCGGTTCCTTCCCGGCTACCCGCAAACAGCCCTCAATCACTGTTCTAGTGACTCCAAGATGTAGACCCCAAAAGGACAGGGAGGGGCAGGTTTGCTCAGTCCTGAATCCTCAGCATCTAGCACAGTACTGTCACTTTGCTGGATGGGTGGATGGATGGATGGATGGATGGACGGGTGGACGGATGGATGGATGGATGGATGGACAGATGGATGGATGGATGGATAGATGGGAGGGAGGGAGGGAGGAAGGGAGGGAGAGGTGGTTGGATGGATGAATGGGTGAGTGGGTGAGTGAGCACATAGATAAATGGATGGGTGGATAGATGGAGGGAGGGAGGGAGGGTGGATGGATGGATAAATGAGAGCAAACAGGCCCACTGTGAACCACCCTCCACCCACTGAGCTGGACAGCACCTCTCCGCAAGCTTCTTTGATGGTATCTTTTCAGCACTTTCGGTTTCGACCTGCAGCTGTGTTTCCCTGGCCAGCTGCTCAGCAGAATCCCTTGGGGAACTCTTAAACAGCACTGATGCCCCATGCACAGGACACCTCCCCAGAGATTCTGCTTAATTAGACCGAGCTGGGGCCCCAGCATGAGCCCTTTGGTTCCTGCCCTTTTAGAGGCAGGGCAGGGGTGCTCCTAAAACTCTCCAGTGATTCTGATACGAGCCAGGGTGGAGAACCGCTGTCCCTGGTTCCTGCCCCTCCCCACCTCGCTGGAGTCCATTCCCCACTGAGCCTACCACCCAGCCTGGCAGAGAGTCACCCTCCATGAGTGCTCCTTGAACCGATGCCTGATGAATGAAAGGTCATGTGCACCCACTGACAGCCTGGACAATCTATCTAATCTCTCACTGCACCTTGACTCTGAGTCACCTCTTGGATCAATGACCTGGCTGGCTGTTCACTGCTCAGAAACTCCCTCTTCTGAGTCCTGAGAGGTGACCCCTCGCTCCGGCATTCTGGAGTTTGGGGGTCTCCCTCCCCAGCGTCTGTTTAGCTTCCCCTTCAGCACACCAGCTCTGAGCTTGTAGAAGCCCCTGGTGCCTGGTCCTGTTGATGCCCCTGCCAGCCAAAGCCTCCCCCGTGAGGTCAACACACAGAAACCCCAGGGCTCCCCTGACTCCTGGTTCACTCGAACCAAGCTGGGTGCAAAGGAGAATGTTTGATTTCAACAAGCACCTTTGTCAAACTTCCCTTTTTCTCCAAAACAGACTCTTAGACTCTCACAAGATATGTGAACATGGGGCCCATTTCTTCATCTATGAGGTGGAGGGGTCGACTAGATGGCTTTGCCCTGATTCTGGGCATGAACAGCAGGAGGAATGGCGGGTAGACACAAGGTCTCTTGGGGAAGCCGGGATGGCTCAGTGGGTTAAGCGCTCACTTTGCAGCCCCAGGGACTGAGGATCGAATCCCGGCCCTGGCCCGTGTGGACCCATATGCTGAACTGGGGAGTGCCCCCAGTTCAGTTCTCACCGGGGTGAGACTCTGGCCCAGTTCCTGCCCTGTGCAGCCCCACGCCCACCTGTGGAATGAAACTATGAAAAAACCGATGATGTGCAACTATGGAAACTGTTCTGGGCCCTCCCCCTTCTCTCTGTCTCTGTCTCTGTATCTCTCTCTCTCTGTCAAAAACAATAAAAATAAATCTTTAAAGAAGGTCTCTTGCCTATCAGAGGGCAGATTCGGGGGAGCATGAACTTGAGAAGTGGGGCCCTCTTCCTCCCTACAGAGAAATCAGGATTGGGGACTTCCAGCAGCCTGAACAGAGAAGGGGAGCCTCCTCATAACCAGGGGTGGTGTTCTGGGGAGGGAGGTACTGAGAGCCCCCCATGTTGCTTCTCACCCTCCCACCCATGTCCTTATTCCTGCTGTTCCCTTTATTTTATTTATTTTTTAAAAACTTTTATTTATTTTATTGTTTTTGACAGAGAGAGAGAGAGAGAGAGAGATACAGAGACAGAGAGAGAACTGAACTGTGGGCACTCCCCAGTTCAGCATATGGGTCTGCACAGGCCGGGGCCGGGAATTGATCCTCAGTCCCCGGGGCTGCAAAGTGAGCGCTTAACCCACTGAGCCATCCCAGCTCCCCTGTTCCCTTTATTGAAAACCCTCCCCACCTTCCTTCACTTGGTTACACATCCTCTTCTAGACTCAATTTAGGTCTCATTTCTTCCAGGAGACTGACCGTCCCAGAACTCTCAGACTTGTCCTAGGTCCCTGTCAGGGGGCCCCAGGCTTTCTGGACTGAAGTCTCTCTTGGCCCCCTGACCACATGGGATGAAAGGATCTGTTTATGAGTCTGAGGTCCTCAGAGCCAAGGACGCAGATATGTTTGTCTAAGTGGCCCCTAGCTCCTAGCACATAGTAGATGCTCCACAAATATCCATGAAGCTGAAAGGCTAAGCTCGAATGGAAGTGATGGACCTTCTTGGGGCCCTGGAGGGAATTAGGGCTCCTTCCCCACCAGGTCTCATCTTTCTTTTCTTCTCTGCTGCCCTGTTGTTCTTGGGGATTGCGTTCCAGGCTCCAGAGAGGCCCCAGCTGCTGTCACTGATCACAGTCCCCAGCCATGCAGTTCTGAGCTGGACAGGGATGCGGCCGTTCCGGAAACAAGGACACCTTCCTGCTTCCCCAGGCCCGTGAGAGCAGATGGAGTGGGCACCCCAGTTCCGGAAACAAGGACACCTTCCTGCTTCCCCAGGCCCATGAGAGCAGACGGAGTGGGCACCCCTGTTCCCCAGCTTGCAGACTTGAGGAGGCCTGAACTGGCTTCCTGAGAAGGGGGTCGTCAGTGTGTCCGAACACCCTGCTCTGCACTTGGCTCCCGCCTCCCCTCCCCCTGCCACCATTTCAGCTGAATGGGGACCCCAGTGCCCAGTAGGCCGAGGGGCCGGGTCCTGGTGGAAGGGAGACAGGACGTGCAGGCCCAAGTGCCAGGCGTGGACCAGGGCCAAAGGGCCCTGAACCATCCGTTCCCTGCCTCTGCCTTCGCTCATTCAATCCCTGATGGCTGCTGCTCACCTCGGATCCAGTGGACCAGAGCCCTGAGGTCCCAGGAAAGAACCCATTTCAGGTGGGTAAAGAAATGGGGGGGGGAGGGGGGAGTGGGGTCAGGGTGACGTTAAGGCCAGAGGGCTGATGTCTCCGGATTCTCCTCAGTGCAGGGCAGTCTGGGCTGGCTCCCGGGGAGCCGTGGGGGCTAGCAGCCAGCAGGGATCTGAAAGAGCAGTTGTCTGCGGTGGAACCTGCCTAGTTCTTGGCTTGGAGGCCCAGGAAGCCACGCTGGGCTCTCTGCCCTCCCTAGACTCCCCAGAGTGCCCAGCTGTTCCCGAACGACACTCCAAGGTGCTCCCGGAGGCTCCATGTTGCCAGGCAGACTCAGGGGGCCCTGTCCTGGCCTCTCCCACCACCTTCAGTCCCTGTGTGGCCCCACAGGGTTGGCTTACCTGGCTGAGGGAGGCAGCTGGCACCTGGGAGATCTCAGGGAGTTGTGGCAAGCTGGCCGTAGGGCATCGACCTTTGTCCCCACCCCCCTTCTCTAGGAACTGCCTTCACCATATAAGGAAAGATAGGGCCCCAGAGAGAGAGAGAGAATAGGTGAGGGGGGTGGGGAGGCAGGTGCCATTCAGGTCCCTGGGAGCCTGGAGCCCAGGAACAGCCTGAAGGGCAGAGCTGACGTGCCCCACCCTTGTGAGAGCTGCCAGGGATGCCGTGCATTTCCACCCGGGGCCCGGGCCCCCCTGCAGGGGGACAGCACTGGGCAGGGAGTTAGGGGCCCCGGAAGCTGCCTCCCACCCACGCAGAGGTGGAGGCTCAGCGGCCCTCTCTTCTTCCCTGGGGGAATGGCTCATGGGGTGAGGGAGTCCCAGATCCAGGGATGCAGGGCCAGGGGTTGACACTTGGGGCACCTACTGGACAAGATGGGACCCTGGTCCTCCTGGAGCTCTGTTCTCCTGGGCAGGACACTCATTCAGAGGGGGCGCATGTGCACTTCTTGTCTCCCACACCCCTTTCAGGGATTGGCTCCATCTGGAATTTTTATGAGCTGCCATAAACCAGTGCCTTTGGACTCTGTCTGTCACTCTCCCAGCCGCCAAGGTTTCCAACCCCCGATCCCAGGGGACCAAATTCATTCAGGATGGAAGAGGAGTGAGACTCCCTCGAATAAGGAAGCTGGTGTTGCCCTCAAACTCAGCACCCTGGGCAGCTGCCTTCCAACCTCCACACGCTACAGAAATTCTCCTGTCGCCTCCAAATGCGGGTCCTGGAGTGAGCTGGGTGGGGCCCCTCCTCCTGACCACACACCCCTGAGTCCTGGAGACCAAATGCTTGTTCTGTGTGTGCACAGATGTGCATGCGTGAGTGTGCGCACACAGTCTGGTCAGAGGAGTAAACACACTGCAGGTGCACTTTTGTTTTTTAAAATAACACCCTTTCGTGAATAAAAAGAAGTCTACGCATTCAGTCAACTACTTACAAACAGGCAAAAAGGAAAGAGAAACTCAGCTATAATCATCCCATTACAGAGATAATCTGCAAATAAACCACTGTGAGTGGTTTGTTTTGGAGTATTTCTTTCAAGTCATTGTCCAGTACATATGCTGTGTGTGTACCATAGGTATAGAATATCTATCGATCGATTGACGGAACTACAAGTACATCCTTTTTACCATGACATGTTACAAGCCCGTATTTTCCGGCGTATAAGACGACTTTTGAAACGAAAAAAAGTCAACCGAAAATCGGGGGTCGTCTTATAAGCCAGAAAATACGGTATTTTGCAGCTTCATTTTAATTGTCCCATTGCCATCCATTAGATAGACAGTGTGGCTAAGTAAGCCACAACTCATTTTCAGACTTCCAAATTATATCCAATTATTTGATACTACAAAGAATACTGTGGTCAGCATTCTTATTGCGAAACCTTTGCCATTAGGTTACCTCCATTAGTATTTCTCTAAAATAAACTCCTAAAAGTGGATTGCTAGGCCAAAGACGTGAATATGCCTTCCAGAAAAGTCCCATTAATTGACAGCCCCACATTCAGGACAGAAGGCTTCCTGTTTCTCCACATGCTTCCCAGCCCTGGGCTCCAGCTTCCAAGAAAATCTGTCAGTTTGAATGTGAAAAAGAAAATCAGCATGTGTTGATTTATCTTATATTTCTTTGACTACCAGTGGGATAGACTATTTAAAACATATGAGGGCTGTTTGGGAAAAAATCCAGCCATAAATGCCTCTATTTTTCATATTACATGGCTGGAGGCTTTCCGGACAGCCCTTGCATTCACTGGCTCTACTTCTTTTGTGGATTTTTAATTTGTTGAGTTGTTTATTTGATTAACATAATAATATTGGTTACCTGCCTGTCATTTATGGGGTACTCTTCTCCAATCTGTTTCTTGCCTTCTAATTTAGCTGCAGGATTTTCTGAGAGACCTTATGTTTTTAAAAATTGCTTGCAATTTCTTTATAATGATACATGTCAAACATAGAAAAGTATAAATTATAGGACAGTAGTATAATAATAAATACCCATGGACTCAAGAATTAACATTTGCCATATATATATTTACATTTGGAAGTGAGGGGCAGATATCATGACATTCAGCCTAACATATGTAGTTTATCATGCATCTCCTAAGAATGAGGGCATTCTCCTTAATTGTAATACAATTTTCACCTGAGAATGCCACAAATTATTTCTAATATCTTCCTCCAGTCCATGATCAAATTTCTCCACTTGTCCTCGCAAGGATTTTAACAGCTGCTTTTACTGATTCATAATCAAATCCAGATCATCTGTTTTCTTTGATCGGTATGTCTCTTGAGTATTTTTAAAATCTAAAACAATCCCCCAGTTTTTTGTTTGTTTGTTTTCTGTGGCATTGACTTGCCTGAGTCAAGTACAGTTGTCTTATAGAATATTCACACTAAGTCTTCTTTTGTGTATATTAAATTTGTTCCTCTTCTTGTATTTCCCATGAACTGAAAGTACCTCTAAAGGCTTGATAAATTCTGGTTAAACAATTTTTTTAAGGAATATTTTAAAAAGGCTAACACTTCTCAGACTGTAATAGTATAAGCATTACCTGGGGGGATGCTGGGATGGCTCAGCAGATTAAGTGCTCACCGTGCAGCCTGGGGTCCAGGGGTCGAATCCCGGCCCCAGCTCATGTGGACCCATATGCTGAACTTGGGTGTGGCCCCCAGTTAGATTCTCACTGGAGCAAGCTTCCCATGTGGGAGGTCCCCAGTTAGGTTCTCACTGGGACGAGCTTCCCTTGCCTGAGACCTGGTTCCTGCCCAGCACAGAACCCCGCCCACCTGTGTGGAATGAAACTATGTCAAAAAACTGACGATGTACAACTATGGAGACTGTTCTGGACCTTCCCCCTTCTCTCTGTCTCTCTCTGTCAAAACAATAAAATAAATCTTAAAAAAAAAAAAAAAAAAGAATTACCTGGGAATCTAAATCAATAGGCCTGGGCTGGGGCCTGAGGATCTGCATTATTAACAAGCTCCCAGGTGGGTCCCCAGACCACACTGTGAGTGGCGTGGGCAAGGTGATGCGGTGTGTGTCATGGTGCATCCCTCGGGAGTTACGATGTCAAGTTGTCCCAGTGATATGAAGGTTGTTCCCTGGGTTACCGCCAGAGAGTCCCACTGTAAAGGCATATTCCTTCCTTGGCAATTCCTTGGTCACCTTGGGGTCATAATTTGGCATTGGCAGTAAAAAACGTTTTTAATTCTTTATTTACCACTGTCTATTTCTCCTTTTGTAACATGCATTTTGTAATTGCTTGTTTAACTAACTCTGTTTTTGCCACAGTGTCTGTTTAGCTCGCTGTTAATGCCTGCTACAGAGTAAGCATGCAATGACTGAAGGAAAGAAATGGAATTCAGGATTTTTATTTTGATATGTTTAGAGAGCTAAGTGTGTTTTTCATCTTAAACTATTTTTATTTTAAAAATAAATGTGTCGGAAAGCTGGATGGCTCAGCGGGTTAAGCGCTCACTTTGAAGCTCCGGGGACTGAGGATCAAATCCCGGCCCTGGCCCATGCGGACCCACATGCTGAACTGGGGTGTGCCCCCAGTTCAGTTCTTGCCGGGGCCTATGTGGGAGGCTCCCGGCCCAGTTCCTGCCCTGCGCAGCCCTGTGCCCACCTGTGGAGTAAAACTATATGGAAAACTAATGTCAACTATGGAGACTGCTCTGGGCCCTCCCCTTCTCTCTGTCTCTCTCTGTTTCTGTTTCTCTCTGTCAAAAATCAATAAAATAAATCTTTCAAAAAATAAAAATAAAAGTAAATAAATAAATAAATAAATAAATGTGTCATAAAATAATTCAAGGGGAAGCCGGGGTGGCTCAGTGGATTGGGGGCTCGCTTTGCAACCCCAAGGACCGGGGATCGAGTCCCGGCCCCAGCCCGTGCAAAGCCATGTGCTGAACTGGGGAGTTCCCCCAGTTCAGTTCTCTCTCTGTCTCTGTCTTTGTATCTCTCTCTCTCTCTCTCTGTCAAAAATAAATAAATAAATAAATAAATAAATAAAATATATTTATAAAAAAAAATAATAATTCAAAATACAAACAGGTATTTAGTAAAAATATGCCTTTCCCATCTTAGCTGCCCCCCACCCCCAGGATTAGCCACAGATCTCATTTCTCATTACCCTTCTGGAATACACAAAAGTCTATGCATAAATTTGTGTCTGTTTTTATATTTCTCCTTATCAGTAACACACCATCACCATTGTTATCAATCTTGCTTTGTTGCATTTGCTGGTCTATCTTGGAGATCATCATCGCTTCTCGGCCATTTGGCTAAGATCAAGTGTAGCATCTTGGAGCTCACCGCATCTTCGTTTGCTTGGGTAGTTCCACCTCGTTGTTTCTCGGACTACGTGGATTCTGTGGTGCAGATAGGGCCAGATTTACTTAGCCAGGCCCTTATTGAGGGACTCAAGTTAGTTCAAGTGTTTTGCTATTACAAATCAAGATGCAATTAATACCTGGGTCCATACAAGGTTGTATGTACATGCATTTTATCTGCAACTTAATTTCTAAGAATGGAATTGCTGGATGAAAGAGATACTGTCAAATCACTCTTCAAGGAGGTTGCACTAGTTTGTACTCCTACCAGCAGCATTGTCAGGTACATGTACCCTCTGCTGTGTGTGTGTGTGTATGTGTGTGTGTGTGTGTGTGTGTGTGTGTGAGACAGGCAAATGGTTACTATCTGTCCCATACCAGGCTCTGTTAGGGACATTTTCACAGCTGACATCTCCACAGCCTTCCTCCTTCCTATCCACTGGTCTCCAGAGCCAACCAGCCACAGCTTCCCGCTAAGCTTATCTCCTATTTCCCATCCAACCCTTCTCTTCACTCTGCCTCTACCCCAGTTCAAACCTTCTTCCTCCACCCCCACAGCCTCCCATCCCCTACCCCTGACTTAGCTTCCAATGTGCAGCTGTCAGCTTTGAAGACAGTGTCCCTCAGTGGCACCCACCGCCCGCAAGAAAAAAGGCCACTCCCTTGGTTTGCCTGTAGCTCTGCATCAGCTGGCCCTTTCTGCCTTCTGCGCTCTCATTTCCCATCCGCCCCCTCTGTGTACAAGTTCAAACCCGTCAGGTCCCACACTTCCTGCTGTGGCCAGCGCATGGCAGGTTGGTTCCCTTTCTGATGCAGCTCCTTGCTCCGGTCACCTTCACCTGAGTCGCTGGTCCTCAGACTCCTCCGAGCCTCACTCCCTCCCAACGCATTTTCCAACCCCCCGTGGGCCCGGCTCTCCAGGTTCTGCCTCAGACCACAAGCGCAGCGTTTCAGGTTCGGGTGTCTTTCCCCACACTAGGGTGTGAGTTCCTTGAAAGCATAGCCTAGTCGTGGTGTGTCCCTGGTCCTGGCACCGTGCCTGGCACACAGGAAGCACAGACACATGTGGTTGTGTTGAACCTCATGTGGGTGATGGGTGTGTGGGTGGTGGTGGTGAGGAAAGACAGACTGCGGTCTCATTCAAAGTGAGGGGCCCTTGTGACCTGCGTGGGCCTCTGGGATGTAAATCTGGGGGACCAGTGTTTGCATGGAGAGCAGGAAATCCAGCAGAGCCCAGGGAGGACAGGGACAGAGGCAGGCAGCACTGGGGACAAGCCAGCTGGCAGGCGGCCGGCGCTGATGGAGTTAAGGGCACCGCGGACTTCCTCCCCAGACGGTGCTTCGCTGCACTTTTCTACCTGGAAAAGGGGGTGCGGGCGGGTGCAGGGGAAGTGGGAGGTGTCCTACACCCTGCAGGTCACCCTCAGAGACTTGGGGGACCCATCATGCATTTGGGGCACGAGGGGGCAGGCTTGGGGCTGCATTCACACGGGGATGGGGGCGTGGGAGGGGTAAGGGCAGGGAGCAAACTTTGGAAGAAGCAGACCTCCCTTCCCCCCCCCCCCCCCCGTGTGTGGGTGTGCTGGGGGGGTCATACAATGGGGCGGCAGAGACTGCTCACCCCCGGGAGAGGCGCGAATGAGGACCATGCTCATCTTCCCGCCCCTGGAGAGGGGAGGAGGCAGCCCGGGGAGGGCCGGCGCGGAGCAGCCCCGACCTCCGCGAGGACGCAGTGGCCTCTGGTGGCCACCGTGGGAAGCAGGAGCGGGCGGGTCGGGGCGGGCCAGGAGGGCACTTCCTGCCAAGGCCTGGGGCTGCCCAGTTTTGCAAAGGAAGTGCCGCCCGAGCCGCAGGGGCGGGGGCAGGAAGCGGGCCGGAGGCTCCGGCAGGGGTGCGGCCAGCGGGAGGCCGCGGGCGGGGGCCCCAGCGGGACCCTGCGCGCGTCCCCACCCAGTCTCCCCAGCGTCCCCGCCGCCCCAGCCTGCCAGCCCTCCCCGCCGAGACGGCGCGCGCCAGCCCCGCTCAAAGTTCTTAGGCGCGGAGTTGAACTTGGCTGCCCGTCACTCCCTCCGCGCCCCAGCTCCCCACCCCCAGCCCCGGGGGCCTCACGAGCCCGTCCCCGCCGCTCAGGGGCAGAGGCCACACCCCTCCCGTCTCTAAGTACCTTCCCCGGGCCTCCCCTAAGGACGCCTGTCGGCTTAGCTCCTCTTACCGAGTTCTCTAAGTGCAGACAGTCAGGTCTGCAAAGAGGGCCGCGCTCCATTTTGCAGATCAGGTAACTGAGGCTGAGAGGTAGATGGTACTCAGATCAGTCACAACGGAGCGCTTAAACTTGCCCTTGCACACCTGAAGCCCCAGGGGCTCCACGACCACCCACTCCGTCCAAAAGGTTTGCCCGTGAGGCGTGGCTTCATGGGATACAATCACTCCCCACGTCAGCACCCCAATAACCACAGAGGCAGGATGGGGGGGTCTGGTTTTCTCTTTAGTTGTCATCACACTGAGGGCTCTCCATCACAGAAGGCACTTAAATGGGAGGGTCGCCCACCTCGTCTTCCTTCCCTCCCCCCCACCCCAGCTCTCTGGGGAGGGGGGAACTAAGACGTCTCCATTTGACATCCACCTTGGCACTGGCATGTGGGTCCCCTTAACCATTAGGCCCTGGGGAGAGCCCAAGGCCTTGCCCTCCAGACTCAGCACTTGGGGGAAGGGCTCCAAGTAAAGGAGGCAGAGCCTGAAGGCAGGATGTCATCCCAGCCAGCAAGGGATGAGGCAGGGGGCTGCAGAGGGTGGTTTGGCACGGGGGGGAGGGGCAGTGTGGCAGGCAGACTCCCCATCCCGAGGATCCCACCTCCACAGATCCCCTAAAGGCACATGAAGTGTGGGGTGGGTGGGGAAGGCACCAGTGAGGTGGTATAGAGACCCCCACACACACTCAGCTGGTTGGCCTAGCACAGGCCGGGCACAGAGGTGCTCAGTAAATGTGTTTTGAATGAATGGGTGGATGAATGGAGCAAGGAGGGTGTGAGGGACAGAGGACGGGGCCTGGGGCCCCTTGGCCCAGCTTGTTTCATTCAGAAAATAGTTTTAAAAATGTAAAAATCCTTTCCCTCCCTCCCCCCAATTGATGGGCTCAGGAAAGGGGTGAGGGAAGGTTGTCTCTACCCTGACCCTTCCCTCTCCCTTAATAACCTATATACACATATACATATTTATATGGCACTGCAAAGGGGTCCTGTGTATGCCCCCCACACTTGGAGCTGGAAGAGCCAAGCCCCAGGGCCTTGGGGTGGTCAAGGTGGAAGTGAGGGGTTGGGGTTTGGGTGGTGCGGGGAGCAGCCCTCAACCGCTGATTTGCCCAGAGAAGCTAGGCTCTGGGTCCTGTAGGACAGACCCCGGCTCCCTTCACAAGGGGTAACAGATCTTCTCTCCTCCTGCCCACAACTTTAGGGCAGACGGTAGGGGCTGTGCTGGTCCCCAGGGAGGAGGTGGGGAGACTGGTTCTTCCTCCACCAGCAGCCTGGAGACTGTTCCAGGCAAGAGCTGACCCCACGTGGCCCTGGGAAAACCAGGCGGGAACGAGGGCTCTATGGAAGGCACTTGGTGTCCACTGTTCCCAAGGCATGGGCGGCAAGAACCCTGCCCCTCCCCCAGGCAGAAGAGGAGAGGGCCAAGGGGCCCAATTTGGCAGTAGAGAAACATGGCAGCACAGAGAGAGAAAGGGGGAGCGGCACACAGGGTCCCATGGGTCCCCCAAGAAGAGGGAGGTCCTAAGGCACTGACAGGGACGCAGGTGCTCACTGCCCTTGGTGCGGCCTGTTGCCTCCTTGGCGGCCCGGCCGGCCGGGCGGGCGGGGGAGACGCCCACTTCCCTGTGGCACCGAGGTGGCCCAGGCTGCTGGGTTTCTTGAGGCGTTGTCCATGAAGAAGGGTGGAGGTGGTCAGGGGCAGGTCCTGGCCCCGAGGCGCCTCACTAGCTGCCCGGCCTCGGCTGCCTGAGCACTGAGTACACGTCTTCCACGCGGCTAAGCTGCTCAAAGAAGGGCAGGAGGTCGTGGAGCTCCGTGTCACTCATGTTGTCAAACCACGAGGCCACTGGTACCTGGCAGATAAGCGGGGGGTGAGGGGGAGCACCCATGTCACGGCGGGCCAGACCCCAGAAGCCCCTCACCTAGTTTTCAACTATTTTGATAGCAGCCCTCAGTAAATCACATTTATACATGTAACAAAGCAAGAGACGGAAGAAATGATATTTAACTTTACTGTGTGCAGAGCATTCCGTGTTTCTTCTTCTACTTCATTTTTTTTTTTTAATCCCAACTAGGATCCAGTAAATTATTTCTGCAACCCATTAACGGGTTACAACTGGCAGCCGGAAAATGGCAACTGCTCTAATGCCCAGCATGGACCCCAGCCCTCTACACAAAGACAGAACGGACCGAATGATCTGTAAAGTACCAGGTGAGTGGGCACAGGTCAATGAGGAGAGGAGAGAGGAAGGAATACGAGGGCACCGGGCCTGGGACAACCCCCCAGCGTGGGAGAGGGCGGGCGAGGTGGCCCACGTGGACGGGTCCCTTCCTTGGGGCTCGGGCCCTCCCGTAGTCCTGTGAGGCACTCACGGCATTGTCCGGATGGAAAACGTAGGAGGCAGGGGAGTTGTCCAAAATGAGCACCCGATGCAGGTCTCGGCCCAGCCTGCTCAGGTCCTTCACGTAGTTCCCTCGGTGGAAGACGCACGACTCACGAAACAGCCGTGCCCGGAAGGCACCCCACTTGTCCAGCAGGTCAGCTACTGGGTCCGCATACTGCAGGTGAGAGGCGGGTCATCTGGGGCCCGGGCGCCTGCCCCAGAGGTCATTGCCCAGCGGTCACGTGCTGGAGGCGGAGGGGGAGGCAGGGCTGTCCCAGGAACCCTTCAGAGGAGGGGGCGGCTCACCTTAGCCAGGCTGGCGGTGAAGAGTACGCACTCGAAGAGCTCGCCCATTCGCTGAAGGAACTCATCCACATGGGGCCGCTTCAGCACATAGACCTGGGGGTTTGGCCAGTGAGGGGACTGCTGGCCCACAGGCTGGGGGAGGGGACGGGGGCTGGGGGCTGGGGGCTGGGAGGGAGCTGGTTGACAAGGCTGAGGAGCACAGGGGACAGACTGGTCCCAAGCCCTGCAAGGCCAGGGACCCACTTGGCCAGTCACCCCCAACTGCTGCTGGGGAAACCACCATCCTCCCAGAAGAGGATCAAAATGAAGCTCTCCCTCCAGGCGCGTGTGTGTGTGTGTGTGTGTGTGTGTGTGTGTGAGAGAGAGTGCGCTCGTGAGAGTGTGTGTGTGTGTGTATGTGAGAGTGTGTGTGTGTGAGAGAGAGAGAGTGTGTGTCTGTGTGTGTGTGTGTGTGTGAGAGAGAGAGAGAGAGAGAGAGAGAGAGAGAGAGAGAGAGAGAGAGAGACTAATTCCCAGGCTCTTCCCTGCCACAACCTCCGTCTAAAGGTGGAACCTGGGGGCAGCCCCCTCACCCCAAGGCTGCAGGGCACCGGCCCCCGAGCCAAGTAATGGAGAACAGGCTGGATGGCACACAACCTATCCTGAATTACTTGAACTGGGTCCCGGGCAAGGTGGGGCAAGGGGGCGCCAAGGAGAACCCCACTCCCTGCAGGCCTTGGGATTCCGTCCCTGAGGGCCTGTGTGTCAACTCTCACGCCTTTCCTCAGCCTCTGACATCCTACACCTATCAAAGACCTACATGCCAGCTCTCAGGTTTAGTGGGAGGAGCCTGGGTTTGAGTGGCAGATGCAAAGCCCACGACCTCCCGCCCCCAATACCCAGCCCCTCACCTGGTGGACCACCCCATCGATCTCCACCGGGATGATGAAGTCGGCATTGTTCACTGGCTGTGGGGGGAAAAGAGTGCAGGAGCTGAGGAGAGGCCGCAGAGACCGCCCTCCCAGACTGGGGGTCGGTGGTGAGGGGGCAGGCCCCTCAGAACCCTAGGGCTGCGGGACGGGGAAGGGCCCACCTTGAAGGAGCTGTGCACCAGGGTCTCGTCCAGGTCGATGACAACACAGATCTTGTCTGAGTCCTGGGCTTTGGCCTCGGGGAGCAGGTACTGGACTGGGGTCTGCTGTGGGGAGGGTGTGGCTGGCTGGGGGCTCCTCTCTCATGCCCCAGTCATTTCTCCTACACCAGTCTTCCCTTCCCTAGTCCTTCCTACCTGGGGGCCACAGGGACCTGGGGAGAACCCACCCCCTTCCCAATGTTGCCCCTGCCAACTGGAGCCTGGGACATGCCCCCCCACGTGGAGAACAGCTCCCATCTATAACGTGCAATCCAGAAAACCCTTGGCTGAGGGGCCCTCCCCTGGGGGGCGGTCTTAGAGCTTTCAGGGGCCAAGCTGGGAGGATCTGACAGCGCTCCACCCTCCTCCATACCACCCAGGGCTTGTAGGCAGGTAATGAAAAGCCTTGTCCTCTAAGCCCACTCCAGGCTGAACCCGGGAGACCCTGCAGCCCCCTACCTGGCCACCACGCACCTTGGGGACAGCTCCATTCTCCTCCACGAGCAGGGGTGCCCCACTGTGGGCGGGCAGGGCGTCCCCATCATCCCGGCAAACACAGCAGAAGAGAGAGTGGAGGATGCCCCTGCTCCGGGGCTTCTGAGAAACAGCTGACTTCTGGTCACCTGCAGCAGGGAGGCCCAAGGTGGGGGGCGTGCACACAGGCCTGCAGTGTGCATATTACGCCCAGATGCCAACCCCTGCGCTGCGAGGGTCTGGCTGTGCCCCTTGCACTGGGGGAGACACACTAGCTTGGCACCAGGCCACCTCTCTGCTCCCCACAGGTCATTCCAGTGGGGGCATCAGGGGGTGGGCTGGCCGGAGGGGCAACTGAGGGAGCTTTCTCTTTCCTCCCACCCTGCATGACTCCTGACATCAGCCCCACTGGAGAAGCCTCCAGACACCCACTGTACTTGAGCAGACCCTGCTCAGTCTGGCTCAGGAGGGCCAGAGCCTGTGGCCCTGAGACCCACTCCCACCCTCCTTTCAAACCCTCGGTCCCCAGGAGTCCAAAGTCCTCACTGAGCCCAGACTGAGAGGCAGGGGGTGGACTTGGGGCCAGTGTCGGGGCCATCTGCCACCCCGCCTCCTCTGCCCCGGCCCCGCCCAGACCTCCAGCCTAGAGTGGGGCATAAGCCAGCGGATGGACTCGCTCTCCCCCCCATGCGGGCCCCCAGCCCCCGTGGAGCCAGGCCCGAGGTGGGCCGACCTGGAGGGCCTTCTTAGCCTCCAAAGTCCACGCAGGGCCAGGGAGGGGCAGACCCACAGGCCGCCCGCCCCAGGGAGGGGGCAGGTCGCGGCGGGCGGCGTGTCAGCACAGGCCCCGCGCCCACGGGCCTGCAGCCGGGCGCCGCGTGCCCAGCCCATGCCCGGGTCTCCCCGCGGGCGCGCGGGCGCCCGTTAGAGGTGGTGGCCCCCGCGCCCCCATGCGTGACACGGACGTCTGTGCGGATCGTGGCTCTGCGTTGGCGGGAGATCCAGCCCTCCCCAGCCGGCTGTCACTTCACGCGCCCTCCCACGACCCGACCAGGCTGCGGCCCGGGGTGGGGGGTGTCCCAGTGGGAGGCCCGAGCGCGCCCTTTTCAACCCCCTCGTCTCCCAGTCCCCTCGGCGCCCATCGGGGGCTGGTGTGGGGGGGACTCCCGGGCCGCGCGCACGGCCCGCTCAGGGGTCCCCGAAGACACCTCTTGCCCCCTGCCTCAGTTTCCCCACCTCGAGCAGACGGGAGCGCCCCAGAGGCGCCAGGCCCCGCCCCACGCCTCGCGGAGCCTCCCCGAGTTCAAATCCTCTCCCCGTTCGTTCTCAGCCTGGGAGTTCCGCACCCCGCGTCCGCCGGGGCGGGGTGGGGTCCCGGCCGCCGCCCCCGCCCAGCGGCCCCTGTACCTTTGCCCCGTAGTGGACCCCGCGCCTCCTCCTTGCTGATCTGAGTAATGACGGCCGAGCTGTCCATGGGGCCGGGCGCGCTCCGCTCCGGCCGGAGTCTGGCCCGGGCGCCCGGCCTCCCCCCCGGCTCGGGCCGGAATCGGGGCGCGGGGGGGAGGGGAGGGTGGGAGGGAGGGATCCCCGCAAGCTGCAGAGGGGAGGGGAGCCAGGTTCTAAGGGGGAGGGGGAGGGAGGGGGCGCGGAGGAAACTTTGTTACAACATGGAGTTTCCTCCCCGCGAGGCGGATGCAAACATGGAACCCGGGCGCCGTTTCAAGGCTCCCCCTTAAAAGGGCAACGGCTTCGGCGTGACCTGAACTCCGCCGCGGCTTTCATCGCTTCTGGAGCCGGCGCGGCTCGGCGGGCGGGGAGGCGGGCCCCGCGGGGTTCCTGCCGCGCTCCAGGGGACGTCGCCGCCCTTCCTGCGGCCCGCCTGCGGGGACGCCTCTGCGGCTGCGTGGCAGGAGCGACACCGGCCCGCCGTTCCAGGGCGCGCGGCGCCGGCCCGGACCCGCCCCGGCCGCTGGGCGCGCCCACGCCGGGGAGTGCCCGAGGCCCGCGCCGCCCCGCGCATTCCGAGGGGTGGGGACAGGCCTCTCTGTTTTCTGCTGGGAAATGGGCCTGCGCTCCCTGGGCCGCAAGGGCTACCTCGCAGGACGTCGTGAGCGAGCGGTGGCTCTTTCTTGCTCCCTCCAAATGGCCGTGCAGGTTTATGCAGTCATGCGCTGGGCTGTCACTGCCCACCGCAGTTTCGGGACCAGGTGGCCCCTTCCGCATTTGTAGGGCGTGGAAATCCCAACTTTCTGCCCCGGGATGCCCCCCTTTTTTTGAACTCTTCCAACCGCTCCCACCGGGCACCCTGCACTTTGGTCCCTGTGCCCGCGCCAGCCGCCTGGCATCGCCGCCAGAAGCCTTAGCCCACGAGGTTCCTTTGCTTGGAACGCGCCCTCCTTCGCAGAGCCAAACCCCACAGACGTAGGTGAAAAGCCGGGGCTCCAAGAGGCCTTACCGGACCCGCTTCCTCCGCGCCCGCCATTCTGTGATATTGGAGGGGAAGGGGCGTCTCATGGCACCGCGCACAGTGGGCGCTCAATCCCTGCGGGCCCACAGCCCGGCCGGGGAGCCTGACACCTCCTCCCCGGAGCCTTACACGCCGGTGCTGCCTGGGTCCGTGCAGACACGCCCTGGCCGGTGCAGGACGCGGACTCTTCACGAGGGAAACTCCCGTGTTGTGCGCCCTAAGGACCGCGGGTGTTCACTTATTTTTCCTGTTTGTGAAGTTCCTTCCATTCGTCGTTACTACTTTGCGTTCACAGTTTTTTTTTTTTTAGCTTTAATATTATTATATTTTATTGTTAAATTTAATGGGGTGACATTGGTTGGTAACAATCAGACCGTTTCCCAATGGACAACTCCACATCACATCACCCATGCATCGCATTATGTGCCCAGCTCCCAGAATCAGCTCCCCCTCCAACACCATATATCTGGTGCCCACTTCCCGCTCCCCACGTTCACAGTTTTAAAAATAAAGTCAAGCCTTGACCAGTCGGCCTCAGCACTTCCTTCCCCGCCGCGGGCCTGGGCGGTGGGGCGGGGTGGGCGCGTTGTGTCCCGTGCAGCCGCCGCGTGCAAACGAGGCGCACATCCTCCAGGGCAGTCCGAGCGGGGACCGGGGTGGGGGAGGCCCCGCGCGGCCGGCGCAGCGGCAAGAGCAGCGCCTTCCTGAAGGCGCGCCAGCTCCGCGTCCTGCGACAGAGGTGACCATGGGCTGTGACTCCACAACCCACCCCAGACTGGACCCCCATCGTACCTATCCTGCGCTATGGCGCACGCCCGCCAGGCCGCCCTCATTGCACTCAATCCTAATCGCCAACCTGTATCGAACAGCGTTGGGTCCCGCTCTGACTGCGTCCCTACATCCCATTTATTCTTCAAAATGATCCCTTTCTCACTCCATTTCACAGATAAGGAAAGTGACCTCCGAGAAGTGAAACGACGTGGCCGAGCCCTGAAGCGTGGACACAGATGGCATTCTGGCCACCAAAGCGGAGCCCCCTTCCCTGGGGCCAGCCCCAGGGTGGGGGGAGGTCTCAGCTTTATCTCCAAGGCCCAGCCTG
Source organism: Craseonycteris thonglongyai (assembly GCA_004027555.1). Taxonomy (NCBI): domain Eukaryota; kingdom Metazoa; phylum Chordata; class Mammalia; order Chiroptera; family Craseonycteridae; genus Craseonycteris; species Craseonycteris thonglongyai. The sequence continues at coordinate 15,463 of PVKE010013935.1, read as the reverse complement.
CGCTGACCCCAAAAGGAAATGTGTGGTGAGGACCGAGTGAAGCCCTGGCCTGAGCTGGGCAGCTCGCCTTCCTGTCTTTCCGTTTCTCAAGGCAGGAACCCGGTTGGCTGTCCCCTTGCGGGTCAGAGGAGCTGATGCGGGAGCAGGGTGGCTGGACACCCCCTGACCCCACCCCGCAATTCCATTCGTCTCCCACCTCCATTGCCCCTCCCAAGCTTTTGCTGCTGTGGTTTCCTCACTGGGAGCGGTGGTCCACACACCCAGTGCTGTCCCTCTCTACCCCAGCAGCTGAGGGTTACCTACACAGCATTAATATATTTTTGTTTCATCGGGTTGCACCCCAAGGAACAGAATCATGGGGGCTGTGGATACACACACACTGACAAGTGTCTTCTGCATCCAGCACACAGCTAACCTAACCCATCTGCCCACTGGGGTTGTTAAAGTGTGCGTGTGTGTGTGTGTGTGTGTGTGTGTGTGTGTGTGTTGGGGCGGGGAGGGGAGGCGTGCATGAAAGACAACGCGCTCTCATGGACTGCTGCAAAGTCAGGATGCTAAGCCACTCTCATACCCTCAATTTAGGTCTGAGCCCGTGGGCTGGGAGGACTTAAACTGTATGGGGATGGGACGCAGCACTTCGTAGGGCCCTCTACCTGAAATGACCTTGACCTGACCTCATTTCTAACCACTGGCCCAGGGTAGCTAGCCCCTTAGCTGGCTCATTGGTTTTCCCCCCTCCCCAATTTCCTGCCCACTGGTTATAAGTCGCAGGCTTGGGGAAGCCGGGATGGCTCAGTGGGTTAAGTGCTCACTTTGCAGCGCCTGGGACCAGGGATCGAATCCCGGCCCCGGCCCGTGTGGAACCATATGCTGAACTGGGAGCTCCCCCACTTCAGTTCTCTCTCTGTCTCTGTATCTCTCTCTCTCTCTCTGTCAAAAATAAAATTAATAAAAAAAAAATAAGTCGCAGGCTTAACTCTTTATATGACTAGCCTCCCATTCCTCTGGAATGAGAGCTAAGAGCTCTCCTCCACAAGGTAGCACATCTCTGCACACCGACACCCACTCCTCTTGGCATGCTCTCCCCTTCCCCCTTGATTACTCAGTTTTCAAAATCTGTCCAGGAGTTCCTTTCTCTGACCCTTGCCTGGCTTTCCAGGTGTGCCCAACACTGGTCGTTCGCCATCCCACCATATAGAGATTTGTTATTAACTTGGCTCTCTCCCACCTACTGTGGGAACGCCTTGAAAGCGGATGTCTTTTATTTGGAACTTTGACTCCACGTCTAACTCAGAGCTGGCATTCATTTTATCACCTAGTGAATTGACCAGAGCGGTGTGTGCCAGGGCTACAGCTGGCAGCGTCTCCAGAAGGCTGGAGGAGGGGTTGGGAGATGCCTTTCTCCACTACCTGGCCTTCAGCTCGCGTGGGTCCCCGTTTTCTCTAGCACCGAGCCCGAGTGCGAGGACTGAGAGGCCTTCTTGCCCAGGTAAACTCTCCCACGGTGGCTCTGTCTGAGCTACCTAACCCGTCGCATTCCGTCCCTCCTTGAGGGCCCCACTGCTACAGTTGCCCTTTTAAGAAAGAGGGAATTCTTCTCATAAACAAGCGCCCCATCCTGAGCGCGGGGCTTGCCCTGCCGGACACCCGGAAAATCAGAAGTGCTTCCAGGCACGGCGCCCGTTCTGGGCTCCACGCAGGGGAAAAGCTCCGAGACCCCTCCTCGTCGCCGCTCTCCGCAGCTCCGGGGCTAGGGTCCGAGGGACTGGAAGAGGCCGGAGGAGGGACTTGGGGGAGCCTAGAAACAGCCTAGGGAGCGTCTGTAAAGTGCAGCCCTTGCACGGGGCGAAAGACTGTCGAGCGGCTTGCAGCCGCTGAGGGGGTTCCCCGCCCACACAGCTACCCCTACCCCCACCTCCTAGTCTGGGCGGATTCCGAGGCTCCAGGGCGCGAGGCCCGAGTGCCCGCCTCCTGCTCTCTGGCCCGGTAGGGTGAGGCCCAAGCGGGGCGTGCAGGCGCACGGGACCGTCCCTGCCCCTAGGTGGAGCTGGGAGTCAGCGACTAGGGAGCGTTAACTGCGCAGCATGGGAGTCCCAGTCTCCGGGTTCCCTGGGGAGATGGCAAAAGAATTGGGCTTCAGAGGCACAGACTCTTGGGTTCCTTATGACCTGGCGCCTGAAGGAGGGAGAACCGCGCCTCCATTTCAGTGCCTGCAAAAAAGGCTTGAAGTCACCCCAGCGGAAGCAGAAGTGAGAAGAGACACTGGAGTAGGGGATCCTTGACCGTTTAGGGATTTCATGCTTTCCCGGTTTCTGTTTCCCTGCTCTTTTGGATTAGCAGCGAAAGATTTAGCATTCATCAGACTCTATTTTAAATGCCGTTTGGAACCTGTGTTCTGTCCCCAACTAGGTCAGCCGGTCAAGTCACTCATACAGGAGCTCAATAAATACTTTTGGAATGATTTTTCTTTTTTTTTTTTTTTTTTAAGTTCCAGTGCCAAACACTGTGTCAAAGTGCTTTACGGCCATTGCAAGGTTAGTGTTGTCCCATTTTACAGACGAGGACACTTGATGCTTGGAAGTTAATCACTCGTCTAAGCTAGGAAACAGCAAGTCCCTATGGAACTCGGGTTGGCCTGCCTCCAAAACTCTTAAGCTGCCTCCACAGCCCCGGCCCTCATGTCCAGCATTCCACCACCCCCACCCCCACACACATCAGGCCCTGGGTGGGAGTTCATGTAGAGGACTCCCCCTTCTCCTGCTCCTCTTCAGGAAGCCCATACAAGAAGTGTTGGTGGGAGCTGTGGGCCAGCAGGGTCGCTCCATGGGCGATGAAACAGGTCCAGACCTGCAGGGCAGGTGATCGTAAGCGTGGAGAGAACAAGACTTCTCCCCCTCGCTCCATCTTTTGCCTCCCCTCCCCCCAAGGCACCCACTGACCCAACATTACCAGGTAGGTAGTGAGGCCCAGGTAGGCTACAGCCAGCAAGGCTACAAGGCCAAAGTAGGCAGGGTTGGGGAGGCTCTGCAGGTAGCTGACCAAGAAGTAGAGGTTGATGGCACAGACCAACGCCATGATGAAGGAAGTGATGACCTTGCTCAGCCTGGGGGAAGAGAGGGGAGCTCAGAGCTGGCTCTGTCTTCTCCTTGCCACCCAGAGCCAGGATTCTCCCCAGGGGTGGGGAGAATAGGGGTGCACAAAACCAGCTTCTCTGGGCTGTGGGACCTGGAGCAGACCGACCCCCACCCACTTCTGCTTCCTGGTCCCTCCAGACTTCACCCTGGTGGGCTTTGGCCAAGAGCAGAGTCAGATGAGGATCAGGAGCTACGGCTCTAGAAACGGCCCCCACCTGTGGATTCCCATCCCAGCTCCCCCACTTGCTAGCCTTGGACAAGTTCCTTAACCTCCCTGAGCCTGTCTGGATAATGGGGATAATCATGGTAATTCCTACCTTTGGGCGGTTGTGAGGATCAAAGGCAGTAATGCAAGTCCAGTGCCTGGGATGGGGAGTACTCACCAGCTGTTAGCAAACTCCTGCATGAGGACAGGCATGCTGGTGAATGTCAGGATGGGCAGCACAGCGAAAGGAAGCTGAGGAGAAGCCAGAGGCTGAGGCTGAGGAACTCGGTCCTCAGAATACAGCCAGGAGGGGAGGCGGGGACCCGGGCTCCTATCATCCTCTGCCAGGCTGTGTGCCCTTGGGCAAGTCTCCTAACTACTCTGGGCCTCAATTTCTCCACCTCTGTGCCTTCCAAGTTGGTGTGGCTCCAAAGCAGGAGAAACTGTTTGGACGTTGTGGTCCCAGGCCACCTGAGCTTGAATGTCGGAGCTGCCTCTGGTCACCTAACTGTGTGCATCAGTTTTCCGATCTGCAAAATGGGGGAAATGGGGGTTCCTAGCCCTAGGCTGGCTGCGTGGGTTATGTGAGCCTTGTTGGCAGGGTGTGTTTTAGATTCTTGCGGGACAGGGGGGAGGCTCAATGTGGGGAATTGCTATGGCTCCTGTTGAGCTCCGCAGGGACAGGGGGGATGGGACGCCCTCACCAGCAGGCTCTGCAGCACGTTGAGCAGGTCATTGAGCTCCGACAGGTCTCTCAGGTCCCTGAACACGGCCACCAGCACGGTGGGCAGGATGGCACAGGAGCGAGTGAGGAGGACGCGGGCAAAGCGTGACCAGCGCAGCTTCAGGAAGCCCTGGGGTGTGGAGTGAGCACCTTAGCCGTGGGGTGCAGGACCGGGGACGCTGTTCCGCAGCCTACCGCATGCTGAGGGAACCCTCTGTCTTTCCATCTCTAACAGGGCAGTTAGTTCTGCCCCTAGTTGGTGGAGAGGGGATGGATGGGGAGAAGTTAGGGGAGTTCCCCTCCCACAGCTCATTACTGAAAACTAAAGCGTTTGGGATATTAGTTCTGGGTTTGCAGCCTCGGGCCAGTCCGCCTCACTCTCTGAATCTCCGTTTCCTCATCTGTAAAGTGGGGCTTTTAATGGCTGCTTTGGCATCTGAGCTGCTTTAAGGATGGAGGAGGCCCATGTCCCCAGACCCCAGTTGTGTGCCTGTTGACCTCCGACCCCTGGCTCTCCCCGGCCCACCCACCTCCATCACAAACTGTCCCGCGTAGGTGCCGGTCATGGTGGAGCTCTGCCCGGCCGCCAGGAGACCCACGGCCCAGATGTAGAGGGCTGCGGGCCCGAAGAGGCAGCCCAGGATCACGCCCTGGAGGGAGGTGCGGTCAGACGCGAGGCCCCGCCCTCGAGAGGCCCCGCCCCGAGGTGGGCGTGGCGAGGGCCTCGCGGGATGGCACCTTTCCAAGCCTGCCTGGCCCCCACTTACTCCTTGGTAAATGTCCACGTCCACTGTACGGTTGTTCAGGGGGAAGATCTTGGCGTACTCGTGGAGGCTGCTGTTGGCACAGACGTTGAACTGCGGGCACCAGGGGCAACAGGAGGGAGATGTGACGTGCACACTCAGCCTCAGAAACCCAGACCACCAGGCCTCCTTGCCCAGGGGGTTGCAAACTGTTGGCCAGGGAGCTGAGTCTGACATATTTTGTTTGGTTAACAAGTTGTTTTCTCTTTAATGTGAGTTTGTTGCCAACATTGGAAATTGAGAACCCACATGAGAACGCGGCTTCCAAGGATCGATTGGATTTGTAAGACCTGGTATTGCCACCAAGAGAGGACTGGCGGGCAGTGACTCAAACTGCCCCACCGTCTCCCCTCCCTCACCCCTCACCCCTCACCCCTAGCTCTACCCACAGCTCTGAGATGGGCCTGCTCTTGAAGACGAGTGTTTGCCACCCCTATGTAGACCTCTCTCCTTGTGCCAAAGAGCAGCATGGGACCCAAGCAGGAGTGCAACCTCAGAAGGCCACATGGCAGGGCAGGTGCAGGGCTCCTGTCCCCGGAGACCTGGCCAGCCTCCGGAGGCGCCCAGCATTCAGTAGGCACCCAGCACTGGCTAGTGGTTATTATAGCCTCGTGACAGATACCCACTCAGAAAGAGAAACAGGCAGGAGTTCTGAATCCCAGAGCACCAGGGAGGAGCTGGCTGACTCCTCTTTCGGTCAGCTCAAATGTCACCTCCTCCTGACCACCTGGGCCAACACAGACCCTGCCTCATCACTCCCCGTGATGTTTCATCACCCCCTTTACTGCCCTCACAATATCGCTGCATTCTTCGCTTTTGTACTGATGTGTGGATTTATTTCCTGTCAGCTTGTGGCCCTCTGAATTTAAGCTGCTAAAGTCTTTTTATCACTTTCTGCTGTGTCCCCAGAGTCTAGGTCACTCTGCCTGACACATGAAAATGCTCAGTAAATATTTGCTGAATGGGGCAAGCTGGGATGGCTCAGTGGGTTAAGTGCTTACTTTGCAACCCTGGGGACTGAGGATTGAATCCTGGTCCCGGCCCATGTGGACCCATATGCTAAACAGGGGAGTGCCCCCGGTTCAGTTCTCAACAGGGTCTCACCCCAACCCAGTTCCTGCCCTGTACAGCCCTGCCCACCTGTGGAATGAAACTATGTGGAAAAACCAATGAAGTGCAACTATGGAGACTGTTCTGGGCCCTCCCCCTTCTCTCTGTCTCTGTATCTCTCTCTCGCTCTGTCAAAAACAAAATAAAAATAAATCTAAAAAAAATTGGCTGAATGAATGACAGGTTATCTGGTGATGGAGAGAAGATGCAGAGAAGAGAACGACTGTGTGCACACTCCCACTTCACGCTCATGCTCAGCCCCCCCCCCCCAGAACGCCCGCCCTGCCCATCCTTCCTGGTGCAGTTGGAACCCTGGGTCTCCGAGTCAGCACCACCTTCGGATGTCTGTGGCTTGCAGCCCCTGATGTGGCTTTGACCTTCTAAGAACCTGTCTGGGGAAAGCTGTGTCTCTTCCGTGGGTTGAGGAAGGGGGTCCCAGCCAGAGGCCAGGGTCACAGACTCTCTCCCCTACCAGTGCCTGGAGTATAGAGCAGAGACTCAGAGGGCTTCGTGCATTGTCTGGAGTCCCCCACAAAACCTGCAGGGCCTGTGTGTGCGGGGTGAGCGACAATGTGGGGAGGTGCGTCTCACCGCAGCCTGGTTGGTTTGCTTGTAGAAGGCTTGCCCAAACACAGCCATTACAAAGAGGTTGATGAAGAAGGAGACAGACAGGGCAATGGTGGCCTCGATCAGGAAGTACATGTTGGCTTCTCGGATGTTGGCCCGCCCGGTCCGGTCTAGCTCTCGAGACTACAAAGATCAAAGGGGAAGGATGAGCCAAAGTCTCTCAGAGCCATCCCAACATTTTCCACCCTCATAGCTCTACTTATGTTGTCCTCTAACCTCAGTCCTTTTTTTTTTTCTTTTTTTTTTTCAAGATTTATTTTATGGTTTGATTGACAGAGACAGAAAAGGGGGAGGGCCCAGAGCAGTCTCTGTAGTTGTACATCATTAGTTTTGAAATAGTTTCATTTCACACAGGTGGATGTGGGGCCTTGTGGGGAGGGAACCAAACTGAGGGTCTTCCACCTGGGAGGAGTGCCCCCGTTCAGCATGTGGGTTTTCATGGGCCAGGGCCGGGGTCAGGACTCGATCCCCAGACCTTGCAGTTGCAAGGAAAGTGTGCAACCTGTTGAGCTATCCCGGCCTCCCCCTCTGTTCTTTCTAAAGTCCCCTCTGTGGCAGTCTGGGACGGGCCCTGGTCAGTCGACCCCCTTCCTCCATGCCCAGTTTATTTCTCCTCAGGGCCTTCGTACTTCCCATTTTCTCTGCTTGGAACATCTTCTCCCTTGATCTCCTTTCCCATCCTTCACTTCTCAAAGGTAACCCTTGAAAGGCCTTTCCTGACTACCTTTTCTAAAGTAGCTCCCTCCTCGGTCATTCTCCATCGTACTTCTCTGTTTTGTTTCCTTCGGAACACCTTGCACAAGCCATAATTATTTCTTGGGTGTGTGTCCTGGTTCATGGTTTGCTTCCCCCGCTAGAATGTGAGCTCTGGGAATGCAGAGCACCTCTCTGTCTTTTCATCATTGACCCCCAGGTCCCAGCACACTATAGATGCTCTATTATTAAATATTGAAGTAGAAACTGATTCATTTCCACCTTAAAATCACGAAGGTGGGGGCCAAAGGGGCGGAGCTCCAGGCTTGGAGGCGGGGCCCATCACTCCCTGGGGGCCCCGGGGCAGACCCCTCTCCCTCTCCGCCTCTCTGCTCACCTTGACCAGGGCCGAGTGTAGGTAGATGTTGTGAGGCATGATGATGGCGCCAATGATCCCCACAGCCTGCAGCAGCTCTGGCTGGCCGCAGCCAGGACACGAGGGTAGGAACAGGCCTCTGAGAAGGGCTCCCTGAGCAGGACGTGCCACCACATACTGTGGGGAGAAGCCCTGTCAGGCCAACCCGCAGCCCTCGCCCCTGTGCATAGCCACCCTCACCCTTTACCCTGACCCTCCACCCTGGCCCCTGGCCCATCAAGCTCTGCAGCAAGCAGAGAGAGGGGTGACCTTGGTGGGGGTGGGGAAGGGGGTGAGGTCACAGCTCTGGCTTCCCACCTCATAGCCGAAGGTCAAGGCCATAATGGTAATAAGGAATCCAAAAAAGGCTTCCAGCTTCCGCAACCCTAGGGAGAGAGCAAAGGGGCAGAACAACAGTAATAACACAAAACACAAAAAATGGTAACATCAGCAATTATGCATGGTGAAATCTTGGGTACTTTGTTCCAGGCACTGGGCCAAGTGCTTAACATATATCACCTCCGTGAATGCTCACCACAGCCTGGTGACGTCTGTGCTGTCATTTCCCCATGGTATAGATGAAGACACAGAGGTCTGAGTAACCTGCTGAAGGCCACTCAGCCAGGGTGAGGGAGCCCAGCTCAGAGCCCTTCCCCAGAGCTGGCTCCTACATGCACTCACCCACCCTACAGCGCTGTCCCCTCAGACAGGAGGGGCACACCCACCGTAGTTATCCAGGAAGAGGAAGAAGAAAGTGTCCACAATGGTGATGAGGACGCCACCCCAGAGAGGGATTCTGCAACGAGAGAGGCCTGGCTCAGCCCAGCCTGGCCCAGGGGTTCGGAACTTCCACCCTCAGGGCTGGCCTCCTGGGAACAGGGACCCAGGTGGCCCCAGACAGCTATAGGAGAGGGGAGTGGGAGTGTGTGGAGATGAACAATGGCACAGCACGTGTGAGGAAGGGCCACGCTGGGTCGGGGACCAGCAAGGTTGGGAGCTCGGGGCTGCTGCTCTGAAGTCTTCATGGTCAGTGACATGGGTGTGACTTTAGACAAATCACTTTGCATTTCTGGGTCTCTGTTTCCCCATCTGGCAAATTGGGCAACAGCTCTGTGTCAGAGCAGATTGCAAGATCAAATGGATGCAGAGCAGTATAGGCCTGAGGAAGCAGTACAGCTGTTCTCAGCCCTGGACTGAAGAGCTGGGGCCCTGGGTCCGTACCGTCCAGCTGAAAGCAGACTGAAGGCTATCGCTGTGCCAATGACCTCTTGCATGTCCGAGCCCACAATGGCTAGCTCGATGGTCAGCCAGAGGAGGGTTCGGGGCACCTAGGGGAGAAGGCAACCTTCATCAAGGCTGGGCCAGTTGTTTGTCTCAGCCCTGCACTCATCTCTATATACTCAGCGCTGAACTGCGGGGCTAGAAGCCTGCGAACTACATTTGTAAGACAGCCCTGCCAGCTGGCTTCCGTTTAGGTTTGGCAGGAAACAATGGGAGATGAAAAGCAGGGAGAAATTATTCTTCTCCTGCCTCTGGTGGTGTTTCTGGCCATGGCATCAGCTGAAGCACCAGGCAATCTGGGCTCCAGTAGCGTTGGGGGCCATTTCTGTAGAGGTGGCAATGTTCCCAGAAGCTAAGCAGCAAATAATAGCTCTTGGGCTCCTGCCCAGCAACTTTCTGACCTGTTGGTACCACCTCCTTCCCTTGCTCCTCCAGCCCTTCAACACCTTTGCGGCTCCATCCTTGCATTAAATACCTTTGAAACACCTAATGGCAGAATTTTGGTTTTCTTGCTTGGACATACAACAGCCAAGGCCCCAGTGCCCACTCCAGCCAATGGCCATCCTGAACTGATGCCTACCTATTGTTCGTTCGCCTTGGGCAAATCGCTTCTCCAGGTTTCAATTTCCCCTTCTGTAAAATGAGCAGGGCATGCCCAACGTCTCTCTCAGTCTCAGGACTATTAATCTGAGCCTCAGTCTTCTCATCTGTCAAATGGACTTGTGACATCCTACTTGAGATGATGTGTGTATTTGATCATGGAAGCTGTCAGTGGCTGTTGGGGGGTGTTTCCTGTCCAGGCCCACTAAGCTCACCTTAGGGTAGTAGAGATGGCAGACCTCGCCCAAGTCCTTGCCTGTCACCACGCCCAGCCGGGCAGCAAGTCGCTGGCAGAGCAAGCCCAATACCGTGGCCCATAGCAGCACCCAGAGCAGCTGTGAAGGGAGAGACCTTCAGCCCCAGCCAGCGGTTCCTGCTCACCCCCAAATCGGTGGCACCCTCTAACCAAGAACACTCGTTGGGGAGAGTAGGAGAGACGGAACAAAAAGACCAGCCTTCCCCCTACTCTCATGTACCCTGCACTCTGGCAGGGCCTCCCTGGAGACCTTTCTGTGGCCCATTCAAACTTAACATCTCCCAGGAGCACCAGCCACACAGGCCGCTCTGGGGAAATGTGGCAAGCTGGGGTCACTCCCACTGAGCCTGGCCACCCCCACCCCAGTGCCCCTACTCGATTACTTTGAATCCAGCCACTGCGCCAGCCTGCAGATCTGACTCGATGTTTCCTGGGTCCAGGAAAGCGATGCTCATGAGGAAGCCGGGCCCTGTGAATGCCCACAGCTTCCGCAGGCTGAACGTGCCCTGTGGGTGGGAGTGGGGTGGGGGTGGGGTGTCTTGAGTATAGGGGCGGTACAGCTAGCCTTGGCCCACCCCTGGCCGAACCCCAAGGGCCAAACCTTCATTCCCCATTCCTGCAGCTGCACCCTGGGGGGCCAGTGGAAGGCGTGGGGTGGGAGGAACGAGCAGGATTAGCTGGTCATCAGCTTTGTGGATCCGTCCCACTCAGCAGCCTGCCTATACCTGACCACCTGCCTCGTTCTAGATCCGCAGATTCCCAAGCAGGATTTTCCGGGGGTCAAGCCTCCCTGGTTTAGCTCCCCCCTCCCTAAAACCCCTTGTTCAACCACAAGCCTTCCTCTCTGGAGTCCACTGAACTAATGGTCCCCCTACCCCTATTCCTTGGCCTGGCAGCCTGGGATCCACTAAAGATTCTGGAAATGTGAGATGACAGGGTCTTAGAAGCCAGCTGCAGCCTCCCCTCCTTCTCCCAAAGCCCACGTCCAGGTCTTTCCCTCAAATGACACGACAAATCCTCGAGACTCCACCCTGGTTTCATCCCAAGTCCCTTTCCCTTCATAGGAAAGCTTAGCTTCATCCAGAGGCCACTTGATCATTGTTAGACTAATGGTCAGTGCTGGGGACAAAAGCAGGAGAAGGGGGCAGCTGCACTATCTGTCACTGGAAGCTGCTCAGCGCTGGAAGGGACTTGCCATGGTCCCCAGACCTCCCTCCCCCAGCCTGTGGAATCCCACAGGGTCCTGTCAATCCTGAAAGAGCCCAGGGAAGACCCAGCATTCCCACCGGTTCTGTGTCCGGGATGGGGATCTTCTCACTCAGGTAGGTTGCTTCGGGAGGGGCTTGCTGCGGCCCTGCACGGGGTGGGCTGGAGATGGAGCCATAGCTGGGACTGCTTGGGCTTTGGGGGCTCCTGTCACCTGCAAAGGGCCCCACAAGGCATCGTGAGTGACCTGCTTCTTTCAGGTGGCTCAGGGCTAAAGCCTTTTGTCCTCCTCCCCCACTTCCTCTTGGCAAAGCAGAGAAATCAAGGCCCAACTGAGGAGGGGCCCTTGACTCCCACCTTGGGCCCATGACCTTTACTCTTTGACCAAATATTCCAGAAGATGTGTGGGAAGTGAAGCCTTCAGGATGACTCTCCATCCATGTAGTGCAGAGAGAGACCCCCCAATCCAGATCTCTCTTGCTGCAGAGGATATGGAGAGGAACCCTGGGCTCTGAGGAGGGCTAATCGATACCGGCACGCATGCCCTTGTCCTCACCCTTGCCCCCTCCACCAGCTCCAAGGGCACAGACATCAAAGGGGATGCTCTGCCCTTAGGGATGCAAAGAGGCCCACCCCAGACTTGTGTCCGGAATTGTGGTCCAGCCCTGGACTCCTATGGGCAACCAAGGACCTGCTTTGCACCTTGGACTCTCCCTCACCCCTACCCCCGGTGGCTGCTCACCTGTCATGAGGACAGCAGGTCAGGCACTCTCTGCATATGAGTGGCGTGCTGGGCAGCTCCTCAGCCCATGTTCTCCTTCCCACTGCTCTCAGTGCTGACACACATCAGTGTGTGAACCCACAACCTCCTGCCCATCCTCAGCTGAGCTTGGCTGTCCTCACACACATGGGGCATTGTGAAACATTCTCCAAAGGCAGAAGTGGCCAGCTCTGGCGGAAGGGTCTTGTTGACCAGAGTGTGGATTTTCGTTCCCCTTCTGCCTAATTAAGCCCCACAATACCTCTGGCCCACTTCCAGGCACCCCATGTTCTGTGTCTCCCAACTTAGCTCTGGTCTCAAGATATTTCTGCCACTTGGGCATTTATGTCCAGATCACTTGACGGCTCCCCTACATAAGCAACCAGGCCCTTCTTGTCCTCAGTGTGGAGTCTCATGACCACTGGGTTCATGGGAGGGATGGAGTCCTGGTGGCTACCTACATTTCAGGTTCCCGTTGAGTGCCTCAAAGGAGAAGACCTTCCGGACACTGCTACAGGGACATGCGTGTATAATCCAGGCCAAGGACATCCTCAGAAGAAAGGGGCACGGCAACCGTGGTCCCAGTTCTGCCACCGATCATTTGAGATTGTCATCCGGTCGTGTCCTCTCGCTAAGCTTGTTTCTTCTGTTAAATGGAGGGCTCAGACTAGCGAAGACATTAAAATTTCAGACGCCCAAGGAAGCCAGACCTAAAAGCTAAACGATAGGAAAAACAGCACTAGATCAGGGTTGAACGACAAATGCTGAACCCCAGGGTCGGAGGTCAGCAGGCAGTGGTGACAACTGTAGCAAAACAGAGATCAGATACTGGGTCTGAAGAGGACAGTGCCTACAGAGTGTCAGCCCATTGTCATGTGGGCTCACTGTCACCCTGTTTTCTGATTTGTCAAAGATGCTAGAAATTGTGGCAATTTATGCAATTTATGCTTTTTGAATGTTAGTCAAAAACATTGGAAATATTGTTTAAACAAAACATCCCTGTGGTTGGATTCTACTTGAGGGTTATCATTCTATAACCTCCAGACAAATGGTGGGCAAGACCCTTGTTCCCAATTTCTCCTCCGTACCAGCTCCTCTGCTCCCTCCTTTCCTCCTCAGGGTCTCCTCCTTCGCACGCCCCTCCTGCCCTCTCTCCTGACACCTTCCTTTTCTGCCAAGAGGATTCAAAACCTGAATTGTTGCGAGGTTTCCAATTCCAAAGCCTGATACCTCAAGACCAGAGAAAATCAGGGCAGGGTCTCGGGCCCAGACCTGATCTGGAATATGATGCATCCCCATCTTGACTCAAAACCTTTAGCCCAAGCTTGGGACCCAAAGGTTTGGGAAGGCAGCTTATTCTCTGACTCCTCGCTGAAGGGGAAGCTGGAGGGACAGGAAGGGGAAGGGTCCAGGGGAAGGGTGAGTAATGGGTCAGAGAGCAGCATCATGGTTTGTCACTATTGCTCAAGGTCCTGTCATTGTCCCTGACCTCTAGGTCTACACACATTTCCCAATCACTACTTTGGGCTCATATGGGGATGGCTGGGGTAGGATTTTGTGATGTGTCAGCTTAACTGGGCCACGAGGTAACTGGATGTTAGGTCAAACATTCTGGATGTGGCTATGAGAGTGCTTTGGGAAGAGATTAATATTTGAATTAGCAGACAAAGCAAAGCAGATTGCCCTACCTCTTGTGGGTGTGTCATGTCCAATCAATTGAAGTAGAACAAAAGGCTGAGGAAGGGAGAATTCTCTCTCTCTCTCTCTCTCTCTCTCTCTCTCTCTCTCTCTCTCTCTCTGCCTGACTGTTTTTGAACTGGGATATAGGTCTTTGCCTGCCTTCAGGCTTGGTTTTGACTGGAACTTAGACGCTTAGCTCTCTTGGGTTTCCAGCTTGCTTATCTTGGAACTTCTCAGACTTTATACTCACATAAGCCAATTCCTTATCCATCTATATGTCTGTTTGTCCATATCTATCTATCTATCTATCTATCTATCTATCTATCTATCTATCTATCTATCTATCTAATCTACCTACCTATCAATTTTCTATCGGTTCTATTTCTCTGGAGAACCCTGACTAAGACAAGTATCTTTCTCTTTGCATCTTGTGAGGGACCTTACATATAGTTAGGAAATCAGAAAAGTACCATTGATTAATGAGTGCGCCCTATCCCACACAACCTCTAAGTTATGGGAGAGGTAATGTAATGTAATGGCTAAAAGCAGAGGTCTGGGCAGAGTATCAGAGAGCAGGAAGCTATGTAGCAGTCGCTTTGGGCCTGGGCCTGTTGCTGGATACAGAACCCAGCATGCATGGGGTGCAATTTCATGAAGCTCAGTTCACTCAAAATGGATCATAGACCCAAATGTAAGACTATATAAGACTATATAAGACTATAAAACTTTCAGGGGAAAAAAGCAAAAAATTTCAGGATCTAGTACTAAACAATATTGAAAGCATCCATAAAGGGAAAATTTGATAAATTAAAACTCATCAAAATTACAAACTTTTGTTCTGTGCAGGACCCTGTTAAGAGGATGAAAAGACAAGCTAACAACTCAGAGGAAATATTTGCAAACCACATGTCTGACAAGGGACCAGTATTTAGAAATAGAAAACTCTCTTAAAACTCAACAGCGTAAACCAAACAATTCAATTCGAAATGGGCAAAAACCATGAACAGACATTTCACCAAGCAAGGTGTAGAGATGGGAAGGACACACATGAGAAGTTGTTCAGCTTTATTAGCCATTAGGGAAATGCACATTAGAATCATAATGAGGCTTAGCTAGACCCCTATCCAAATGGCTAAAATAAAAAATAGTCACAACACCAAAAGTGGGCAAGGATGTGGAGAAACTGATCACTTATGTGTTGCTTTTGGGAATGTAAAATGGTATAGCCACTCTGGAAACAGTTTGGGAATTTCCTAAAACACTAAAGATGCAACTACCATATAATCCAGCAACTGCCTTCTTAAGCGTTTTCCCCAGATAAATGATGATTTATGTTCCCACAAGAGCTGTCCATGAATTTTTGTAGCAGCTTTACTCATAATGGCCCAAACTGTAAACAACCCAGATCATCCTTCAAAAGGTGATTGATTAATCAAACTATGGTGGGGAAACTGGGATGGCTTAGTGGGTTGAGCACTTGCTTTGCAGCCCCAGGGTCCGAGGATCAAGTCCTGGCCCGGACCCATGTGGACCCATATGCTGAACTGGGGTGTGCTTCCCGTGTGGGAGGCCCCCAGTTTGGTCCTCACTGGGGCGAGCTTCCCATGTGGGAGGCCCCCAGTTCGGCCCCCAGCTTGAGGGGGCGTGCCTTCCATGCGGGAGGCCCCCCGGCCTGGTTCCTGCCCAGTGTGGCCCCTGCCCATGGTGTGGACAAAACCATGTCGAAAACTGATGTCCTACAACTATGGAGACTGCTCTGGGCTCTCCCCATTCTCTGCTCCTCTCTCTCTGTGTCAAAAACAATGAAATAAATCTTAAAAGAAAAACAACAACCTATTGTATATCCATACCATAAATATACTCCTGTGCTTTTATCCCAGAGAAATGAAAAATTATTATTTTTTAAAGTTTTTATTTATTTATTTTATTAATTTTTTGACACAGAGAGAGATACAGAGACAGAGACAGA
>PVKE010013934.1:0-35736 GCA_004027555.1 Craseonycteris thonglongyai | reverse complement strand
CTGAACAGCCCCACGTTCACCTGTGGAATGAAACTGTAGAAAATTGATGACGTACAACCATGAAGACTGCTCTAGGCCCTCCCCCTTCTCTCTGTCTCATTCTGCCAAAAACAATAAAGACAACTCTTTAAAAATAGATTCTCTTAAAACTGAAAATTTCACATAATATTATAGTTTCCATTTTAAAAAACAATATATTTACAATAACTTTCCCATGCAAATTTTCTTTTGTGAAGGAAATGTTTCTTTCTCCCCCACTCCAAATTAAAAGTTTTAGAGATTACTTTTGGCATTATCTTTTCTACTCTTGCAAGTTCTTTGAAATAAAACATGATTTTTGGGGTTGAGTGAGGGGATCTCTTTTCTCTTTGTTTCCTATTTCCAAATTCTCAAGCATTAGAGTGGCACTGTTTGGTCTCTGTGCCCTCTGTCACTGTTCCCCAGGGGAGGAGTCAAACTTCATACTAACCTGTAGGGGAGAAGAAAAAGGGCTCCTGTAGTGTAACTGCTTCTCCTGAATTACCTTGTATGCGAGTTTGTAGAGATGTTCTTTTATATTACTTCATTTCTAAGACACACTTTTGAAATACGTCAGCATCTCTGAATAAATATATATTTTAGCATTAATGGTGGGTCCTAATTTAAATGGCAGGAAAGATTCATTTCTTTCTTAGTGGTGCAGAAAATGATGGCTCGCCTAACAAACTCAGTGTTTTTTAATTAGATGAAATATAGTATTGGGCTTTTCTCCCAAAAATATGGTAGATGGCTTGACTGTGGGGTGTAGAATTAGGAATGCATCGTGGGTTCATGTATAAGTTAAGACTCCAGTAGTTTCTGCAGTAATGAAGGAGGTATCACTATCTTCCTGACTTTGTTCAGCTCTCACTTGGTTCTGAACTTCAATTGGGGGAGAAAAGTATTGCACATACATTAAGTCTACAAATGCCCGAGTCTAGTATGTTGGACCAGACATTTTGACAATAAGTAAGAAGTAAAAGTTGGGAAGAGACAAAATTATGAAGATAGAGGAATTTTGAGAATTTAAGACTGTAAATGATCCAAGATGGTATTGGGCTTTGGTTTACCAAGCAGGATTGAGGTTAGAGTCATGGTTTTTTGACTTTGGTAGGTGGTGACTATCTATAGCATGCCATCTGGATACTTTTTACAATTATATTATTGCTTTTTAGCTCATGCACCCTGGGTGGGTGGCATTAGGCCTCAAGCTTCAGTAAATTGGCCAGGTGGGATTTTTGACTTTGAAGGGTCACTGAAGCGTATAATAACTTAGTCCTAGGAAAGTAACAGTTTTTATTCATGCAAGACTTCAAGCACCTGTGCTTTAGGCACATATAGCTGCACAGGTGACCTCAATGTTCCTGGATACAGATGCCTTTAGGTAAGATTGTGACAACAAAACCTTGAAATTCATAGGCACATCTTGGCCTGGTATTTCAGGTAAAACTGAATTGAGATTAGTCCTTTTCAACCTTGGAAGGATTAACATTTGTTGCTTTTCAACTATAACTGAGCTTTGCACATTCTACAGAACACTAGTGAGGTTCTATCTTTGTACTGTTTGTGTCGGGCTGTGTATATAGTAGGCAACCAGACGTACTGTTCTAAATGGGGCAGTACCATTGTTTTCTGTCTCATTTAAAACAGTATGTCTGGTCAGCCTACTGTGTAGGCACTGCTAGGGCAGTTGACCCACGGTCTCTTAATCTTTGTGTCATGTCACCTGCCTTCAAGGCAAGAAAGAAAAGCATGGAAGAAATGAACTACGTTGTCTGAAGTGGGCTTGAGATTTGTTAACTAAATAAACTTTTACTATGGATGCTGATTTCCAAGACCAAATTACTGTTTGTTTGTTTTGTTTTGTTTTCCCAGAGGAGTGTGAAAATGAATGAATAACTAAAATGAATGGAAACTCTTTTTTTATGAACAAAATATGTTCTCCACTTGGAATAAGATAAAGATATAGCTCAAAGTTATGATGTTGCAAACCCATGGTCTAAGAAAGCAATGAAAGAGTTTTACCTTTAAATTGTATAAATCAAAATATTTTTTTCAGGCAATTAAAAAGCAATTGGAACGATTAATTAAAAACAAAACAAAGAACGATGACTAAGGAAGGTGGAAAAAGAGTTGCTTATTTAAAAGTTGATATTTTAGGTGATAGACTAGACAAATATAAAGGGTAAAAATGAGATCTTAAAAGCCAGGAGACTCAGATATAGAAAGTAAAAGAGCTGAATCTAAACCTAAGGGCTCTAAAAAAAAAAAAAAAGAAGATGAAGAGAAAGGAGATATATTGACTTAGTTGATGAATACCATCATCTCCAAGAGCAGGTTTGAGTAACTGTGTTGGAAGGATCTAAATGACAATGTCAATTACCTTTTTAAAGCCGACACTAGAGAATTAATCCCTTGTAAGAGTAACTGTATAAATATGGTTGGAAGATTAGGAGAAATATGCCATTTAGTTCCAAGAAAATATGGACACATTTAAGAGGAGACAATTAGGGAGATTAGTGCAAAATATTCAAGTCATTAGTATGTTACTAATTTACTACATTACAAGGGAATATTCAGGTATTCCTTTGTCCTGAGAAAACATGCTTGAGAGATTTATGGAATTCATATTCTATAGAAAGAATATGACAAAGATGATGCAATTAGAACACCAATAGATCCAGGCTTTATCTATGGGGGGATGTGGGGGAACCCCAAAATTCTGAAATTTATTTATAAAAAATTGTATATTTATTCTTACATGTTTAAACTTTAGTCACTTTCAAAGTAGCCTCCATTTGATGCAACATACCTATTAAAATGCTTTTTCCACTGCTTATAACAATTTTTGAACTCGTCAAGTTTGGTTTTCTTTAGTGCTTTTGCCATTTTTTGTTTTACCTCTTTCACATAGGCAAAATGTTTCACTTTGAGGACTTTTTTCATCTGGGGAAACAAAAAATGTTACTTGGAGCCAAGATTGGGTGAATAGACAGGGTGAGGCACAGGGGTCAAGTCACTTTTGGTCAAAAAGCTGCTGAACACTCGGTG
The DNA here is from genome assembly GCA_004027555.1 of Craseonycteris thonglongyai. NCBI lineage: Eukaryota > Metazoa > Chordata > Mammalia > Chiroptera > Craseonycteridae > Craseonycteris > Craseonycteris thonglongyai. The sequence goes on along the minus strand of PVKE010013934.1, from coordinate 32,667 downwards.
TGCTGTGGGCAGGTACATTGTCATACTGCACATTGTTCATGTAAATCACCCATCATGAAATGGGCAAAAACATTGAAAGAATCTCCAAAACATTTTTTTACTGAAGCTGAATGCAGCCTCTCACAACCCTAACAGATGGTACACTGGTGCCAATGGGTTCCTAGAACACTCACCTAGCAGGGGAAGCATGTACCACAAGGAGCCTGCCTTCCAGAAGACAATTCCATTGTCCTCTTGTGTATGTGCCAGTCTAAAGAGAAATGTTCTAATGGTTGGGATTACTCACCAAAAAAGAAAAAAAAAAAAAAGAAAATGGACAATATACTTTGGGCAGAGACAGACTTGCTAATTTTATATATATCACTGTGGGAGGATGTAGAAGATATACCGTAATCTAGAAAGGTATGCTAGACAAACAAGCTTCTTGATTAGAAAAACTCAAGGAAAGCGAATGGGGAAAAGTTACTTGAACTCAGTAAACATACTAGTAGATGAAACAGAAAGAAAAGCACCAACTTAAGCAATAATTAAACTGTTACCAGTACACCTTTAAACAGTCAAGGTCTTCAAAAATAAGGAAAATCATAAAGTGCCACAGTCAAGAGGAGCCTGAGGACACATGAGCCTCAATTTAATTTGATATTCTGAATGGGAACATGGAACAGGAAAGGACATTAGGTAGAAATGAAAGACATTGAGTAAAACACTGATTTTACATAATGTGTTAATATTGGTTAATTATTTGTGACAAATGTATGATACTAATTTAAGATGTTAATAATAGGGGGAACAGGGTGTGAATATATAAAATCTCGGTAGTGTCTTTGCAACTTTTCTTTAAATCTACAACTATTCTAGAGCAAATGAGGTTTATTTATAAAATTGAATTATTAGAATATCAGCTGAGCCTTTGGGCAATTGCAAAGAGAAATAGTGAAATGATTGTTTTTCTAAATGTATTGAGGTATAATTGACATATAATATTATATTAACTTCAGGTTTACAACATGGTTTAAATTTGTATACACTGCAAAATAATTACCAGCATAAATCTAGTTACCATCTGTCAGCATACATGATTACAAAATTTTTTTCTTGTGATGAGAACTAGTAAGATTTAGTCTTTTAGCGACTTTCAAAAATGCAATATATTATTAATAACTATAGCCATCATTCTGTACATAACATCCCCATGGCTTATTTAATAACTTTTGACAACCTTTCATGCATTTTGTTCATCCCTCAGCCCCCTCCCCTCTGGAAACCATCAGTCTGTTTCTCTTCATGGGCCTTTTTTTATTGTTGTTGTTCCATATACAAGTGAGATCTTATGGTGTTTGTCTTTCTGTGTCTGACTTATTTCTCTCAAGTTCTATGTGGTTATAAATGGCACGATTTTATTCTTTCGTTTGGCTCAATAGCATTCCATTGTGTATATGCATACCACATATTTTATCCATTCGTCCAACAATGGACACTTAAGTTGTTTCCATATCTTGGATATTGTAAATAATCCTGCAATGAACATAGGCATGCATGTATATATTTTTTGAGCTAGTGTTTTTTTTTGTTTTTTTGTTTTTGGATAAATACCCAGAAGTGAACATACTGTATCATATGATAGCTCTAGTTTTAACTTTTTGAGGTACTTCCCCCATCCCCAAGCTCTTTTCCATAGTGGTTGCACCAATTTACTTTCCCACCAATAATATATCAGGGTTCCCTTTTCTTCATGTACTTGCAAACACTTATTTATTACTTTTTGATAATAGTCATTCTAACAGATGTGATGTGAATGACAGTGTTTTGAGAAGCATTTATTGATCTTCACTTGGTTGCTAAGAGCAGGGCATGAGTATTAATAGCAAGCAATACAAAAGTCCAGTGATGATAATTATTTATCTGAATCAAATGTGAGGGAAAAGAAGATCTTTTTAAGAAGATTAAAAAATTAAGCACTTTATAAGAAGAGGCAGATGAAACAGCTTATGAGACACAAGAATGAAAATAACCATTGCAGGTCATTATAGAGGTGTGTCATTAAACAATGCTGACAATTCAACACTGGGGTGCAAAAAACATAGAGCTCAAAGGAGAATGAAAAATTAAGAGGGTTTAAATGCTGGATCTGAAAGAAAGCACCTAAAGTGACTGAGCCTTCCATTATTGCCTTTTTCTGAGCATTGCAAAAACAAACACACAGAGAAAGTAACTTGAGGATGGGTGTGGAATAATTGGATGAGTTCCCTCTGCCCATTAGCTTATTACTATCATTATCCCTTTGGTGAAATTGATGTGTGTGTGTGTGTGTGTGTGAGCGAGTGTGTGTGTGTGTGTGTGTGTGTGTGTGTGTGTGTGAAATTGAATTTAGTCTCACAGCTGTGGATTCTGGCCAGGCTGACACTAGAATTTTCTCTCTATATCCACCTTCTTTTCTCAGGTACCACTGAGGATATACTGTGGTGTTTGGCATTATTAAGTACTGAATTTAGAAACATTATTGCTGATGATAAGTTGTAGAAACTGGATAATTTTTTTCCTAAATTTCATGTATATAGGAAAAATACTGTGATAACCTTTTATGTTTTATTAAAATTTTAGACCCTTTAAAATGCATATCATGAGAGTCTTAGTGATAAATCTTGAGTCTCCAAAAGAATTACTAACACTGAGGCTGCTGAAGACTGTCTATGAATTGAGAATTCACCCTGTTGAGACTAAATGGAAGGAGAAATTGGGGAGGCTTAATTTCAGACTAATAATTTCTTAGAAATTTTTAACTCATAAGGGCAATAGAATTTAGTTTCTTTTGATTATGAATTACAAGAAATTTCTATTTTTTTACTGTAATTTCTTCCTAAGAAATTTTAATGAGGGTTATACTTTGGTTAAGACATATCTTTATTTCTATTTTATAGTTGAAGTATCTTAATATTGTCATTTAAAATATTTTATATCCTCTGACAGTACTAAATACTATGGCTAGATATAATTTGAGATGGGGAATAGAAAGCTGTCAACTTTTCTCATAAGGTGACAGTGTAGTTTGAGATTAATTTAATTAATGCATTGTCAAGATAGCTTTAAAATGTAAAATATATTATCTCCTATTATTGTGAAGAAAAAAAAAGTATGTTATGGAGGTAGGTGAATATTTTTACTTGATACTCACAATCAACATTGAAATAGCACTTCAAATTTTATAAAGCAGTGTCATGCACACTATATACCATATTATTTTGTGCATAAGATTCCCTCATATATAAGATGACCCGTGCTTTTCTAACCCAACATTAAGAAATCAATGCATGGGTTACTCCCATGTATAAGATGACCCCCAATTTTTGGTCTAACAATTTTAGACAAAAGTATCATTTTATACTTGGAAATATATGATAATTTGATTCATTTATCTGTCCATTCATCCACCCATCCATCCTTTACCTGCATTGAACACATACTTGTACTTCCCAAGCTTCATTTGCTTTACTTCAAAATTTGATTGGCACTCAGCAAACAATAATATTTGAATGAGTAAATAAATGAATAGGTTTTATGATAAAAAGACAAATAATTACATATATTTATAAAGCATTTTAATGTAATTTATAAAATTAATACCACTTTACATTTATATTGTATAGTAAAGGTACAAGAAGGTATTCTAATGATTGAGAATCTGCTGCTGAATTAAATCAGATGACTTTTTAAAGATCATGCTGCTAGTAGGTAGCTCATATTGCTTGATTTTCTTCTAAATGGGGGCCTTTCTACTACATAATATTACCTCTATGGAAAATATGATTCTAGTTGTTTTTTTTTAAAGTAATTATATTTTCCTTAAAAAAAGAATATAAGTATGTAAATCCAAGGCAAAACACTTTTTGATTGGTAGCAATTTACCTTCCTTAAGATGCCCAGTGGTGACATAATTGATTTTGTTGCCATTGATTAAAAGCCACATTAAATTTAAAACTGTCAGCTGAGCCCAGAGATAACATTTTCATTATGACTTTTAATAGACATGGAAGAAGTAATTTCATTGGATTCATAAATTTGATTAATGATATTTTCCCAGGACCAATATAAATGAGCTGATCATTTGCATTTTTTAAAAGATTTAATTATTGTTTGAGAGAGGTGAGAGAGAGAGACCGAGACAGAGAAAGAGAGAGAAGGGGTAGGTCCCAGAGCAGCCTTTGGAGTTGTATCTCATTAGTTGTGACATGGTTTTATGCCACACAGGTGGATATGGGGCTGCATGAGGTGGGAACTGAACCAGGGGCCTCCATCAGGGGAAGTGAGAACCTTTACCACTGAGCCATCTGGGTGGTTACCAGTTATGCTGCAGTTCAGCATATGGGGTTGCACAGGCCAGGGCTGGGAAATAAGCCCTGTGTCTCTCAATTTCCAGGTATGTGCTCAACAATTGGGCTGTCCCAGCATCACTTCATATGCATTCTTAATTGCTGTATGAGAGGTAGACTCTCCTATAATACATATTTGGGACAGGAGAGGAATACTTCAGAGATAAGACTAGTAAACAACTCTAAACATTGATACTATTAGTAACATTTAGAAATCTCCAAATGGTTATGCTTTCATTTACAAAGAAAAAAAAAAGTGTATTTTGATTCATTCAGATTTTTGCCATGGTGAAAATATGGACATGATCCCTTTTTATCTAGAAAGAATTGTTCTATTCAGATATTTCTGAACTCTGACATGACCCCTCCAATACCCTTTTCTCCTTTAGTCTTCCACATCTTAGTAAATCGCAAGTCCATTCTTTCAGTTTTTATTCTCCAAATTTTGATTTAATATTTGACTCTCTCTTTCTCCCCCATCAGTTCTACTTTCAAAATAAAGCCAGAATTTATTCACTTCTCATCACTGGTGTTCCTATTACTTCTGCTTTTGTGTATTTTCAGGTATCAACAAGTGACCCCAGTGATCATGTCATGTCGTTCTTCTGCTCAGAAATCTCCAATATTCCTTTCTTCATTGGAGTAAATCCCAAAGTCTTAACTATGACCAAGACTCTATAGGTCTGTTTTTACCTCTCTAGTCACACTAACCTGCCCCTGATCTCTCACACTTAATCTCTAAATATTGCAACTAAGGGTCTTTGCAGCTGTTATGCCCATTCTTCCCAGATCGTGCATGGCCAACTGCTTCGCTTCAGTCTTCTCCATAAACTTCCTGACACGCTCTCTAAAATGTCAACACATTATTCCTTACACTGCTTTTCCCCCACTCTGTAATATTTTTAGTTATCTAAAGTATGCGTTGTCTTTTTAAAAAGAATGATATCTGTAAAGTCCAAAAATACTTCTAGAAAAGTTATACAGTGCACACTAATTTCATTTCCAAGCAAGACTGATTTTCATAGGTGAAAGTCCCTACAGAACAGTTCAGATTGCACAGACAGAGAAAAGGTTTAGGAGAGAGAGTGCTATTGTGGCAGGGACAGGGAGAGGCTGTTTTTAAGAGGTTCTAACTGCTTGTGGCTTTGAAGTTTGATGAGGTGTTAATCTCATAAATTAGTAGGTAAGTACTTAGAAAAATTTGCTCAGTTTGTCAGTAGGAACTGGATTCATATGGTATGACTGGACAGAGCAAAGCCTAAGGGCTTTTTACTTTCTCTGAATCTATGATTCTTTGCACCTAAATGACTAAAATTTCCTAGAATTCCTAACTATGGTGTGGTGGGTAGAGTCCTGCTCAGAACTCTTACTGAGCCTGTGTCTGCATGTTATTGAGTATCTGAGGGCTGTCCGGAAAGTATGCAGCCACATACTATAAAAAATAGAGGCATTAATGCTGAACTTTATCCAGACAGTTCTTGTATATGTTCTTTATTCTTTTCTCCTTTAGCACATGAAATATTTGGAAAAATCAAAATATTGCACAGAAGTGGTTAACATATCAAATGGCACAGAAAATATCTATAATAAAACACAGCTATATGAGCACTTATGTTACTCTCCTCAGAGCAATTAAACCCCCTTTTAATTGCTTTTTTTGTTTTGTGATCCCCTAGTACAGGGGTGTCAAACTCAATTAAAACACAGGTCATTTGGTGCAACAGGCAAGATTCAGTGGGCCACATCACATTCACAAACGTCGCTGGAACTGAGTCAGCGCGTTTATACATGCCCACAGGCCCCCAGGAAAGGCCCTGGGCCACGTGTATACTCATCTTCAGTAGTTAAAGGGTTAAGGAGGGTATTGTGTGTATGGTATTGCCTCCATCTCCCCTAAGCGCTATTTTCTTCATAACAAGTTTTTCTATTTTCATTTTATTTCAGAGCATTGTGGGCCACAAAAAATTACTTCGGGGGCCGCATGTGGCCCGCGGGCCGCCAGTTTGACACCCCTGCCCTAGTATTCAAAATAGTTCGTTTATATCTCTTGATTTATCAGTTCTAAAAATAATTATCTTCTTCTTTTGAGGGTAGAAGAGGATCAACTTATTTCTATCATTTTCTACCTGCCAACTCTCCACACACTTACATCATCCTTTTCTAGTTTCTTACTTGACAAAATTTCTAACTATATAATATATAGTTAGACATATTATTCTTTCAACTGTAGAGAATAACTCTTGGCTCTGTACTTTTTATAATAAGACTACTAATGCTCCTGTTCTTTAGACCATCTAATTTTCTCTTTCTTTCTTTTTTAAGATTTATTTTTATTGTTTTTGACGAGAGGAGAGAGAGAGAGAGAGAGAGAGAGAGAGAGAGATACAGAGACAGAGAGAAAGGGGAGGGCCCAGAACAGTCTCCATAGTTGCACATCATCGGTTTTTCCACATAGTTTTATTCCACAGGTGGTCGCGGGACTGCACAGGGTAGGAACTGGGCCAGGGTCTTGCCCCGGTGAGAACTGAACTGGGGGAGCTCCCAGTTCAGCATATGGGTCTGCACAGGCCGGGCCGGGATTTGATCCTCAGTCCCCGGGGCTGAAAAGTGAGTGCTTAACCCACTGAGCCATCCCGGCTTCTCCATAATTTCCTCATTCTTATCACCCAACTTTTGTCAGATGTGTGTTTACTTTTATATTGTCAAAGGTTGATAATAATGTTCAAATTGTTTTAATTTTTTAAGCATGATATTATGTCTATAGGTTAATTCTAAAAGTTAACAACTGATAAATATTTTTTCTTATGATAATGTAAATATTAATGAAAAATTGATTTGCTAAATTTATATCTTATTTTCTTGAATTCTGAAGTTAGATCCTTATATCTAATATCAAATTCAAATGTATTCTTTCTTTCTGAATTTTACCAGTTGCCAAAAACCATGCCACATTTTAGTTTACATGAAATTCTGAAATTAATCTTCTCACACAGTTTTTATCTCCTGGAGTTTTTTATTGCCTTAAAAATAATTCTTGTTGAAAGAACAAACATATGTCTTTATTACTATTTTTTTATCTTTCAGCTTTTTAATCATTTTGACTATATGTTGAAGTGCATTCTATTTTTCTTAAAGCACACTTAATCTAATTTGAAACCATTACCTTAAATTTGAACCATGGCTTCTATATAGTTTCTTATTCTTGGAGTTTCTAGTTGTTTTTATTAAATTTGTATTTTTTGTATCATCATTTGCTGCTCAAATTCTCAATCATAATATTGATTCTCCATAGTTATCCCACATCACCACCTTGTTTTGTTGAGAACTGCTCCTTTACTGTACTCCCTGCCCTCCTGGATTTTACATTCTATTGAAGGATAAAGACAAGATTAAAGGCATTTTGACAGTTTTTGTATGTTGATTCTATTTACTATTAGAGAGAGGAATATGTAGGAAGTGAGAAGTCCTAGCTACCATTTTAGCAAGGGATGATGCATTTTTGAAGTGTCAAGTTAGAACTGTCATTTATTTATTTATGAAAATCAATTATTTAAAATGGTGTTTTGATTCTTTAGTACTCATAGAATATGTATTAAACTAGGCACTGAATAGCCTTTGTGGCCTGCATAGAACTAAATCTAACATTGTTTTCAAGCAAAGAAAATAATGTATTCCAATTTCCAAACAAAAGATTTGCAAATGAACTTTTAGAACAAAACCTATTTGTTACAACCCATTGGTTAACTTGGCAATTGACTACTCTGCAAAGTTATTCTAAATAAAAAAGGATTTTTTTAACAGCCAGTTAGATGGGAATCATAAGTTTTTTTATTTCCTATAGGTGTTTCAGCATTTAGAACTCACTATTAATTTATAAGGATTTTATAACATTGTCAGCCTGTAGGCCATTTGAAATGTTGCCTATTTAGATATACAAGGAATCTGTTGTCCTTAAATTGACCTATTACTAAATAGGTGAGTGTGGGATTGTATTTAGTAAAGATTTATATAGTTCTTCTTTTCTTGGTTTGTTACATATCAAATGAAAATAAATTAAAAAACAAACAAAAAACAAACAAAAAACAAACAAAAACCAATATCCAAATGTTCTCATTAATTTAAGGTGTGATGTTCCCTGGAAAAAAATGCACCTATACCTTAGTGGCAGCCAGATTTCTGAGCCTTAAATTTGCCACTTTGGCTATTTTAACTATTTCATTATGTTTCTTTCAGATTTCACTCACACAGAGAGAATCCATCTGTATATATATATCAGCGTTTAAATATTTAACCAAGATTTTAATTGATTATTAGCTGACATAACAAATATTTCTAGGCAGATTTAGTTTAATTTTAGATTGTTTTTACTTCTGTTTTTATTTACCTAGTGTTCAGGGGGTTCTTAAATCTAAAGATTTATATTTCTATTTATCTATCATCAATCATCTTAGAGTGGTCAAAATAAATAAGTCAATGGTATATAATGTACAACATAGGAAGTAATGGTCAATAATATTGTAATAACTTTGTATAGTGACAGAAGGTTACTAGAATTGTCATGCTAATCACTTTTCTAAAAAATATATGTAAGTCAATTATACCACAATAAAAGCAGTTAAAAACTAAAAGAAAGATCATAGGTATACTAACATGAGAAGATATTTACTACACATCAACTGAAAAAAATCTGTATATTATCTCCTAATTTTGTCCAAAAAATAGATGCATGTACATATTTGTATAAGCCAAGAAAATATCTAGAAATAGGGAAAGCTGGGATGTCTCTGTTTGGCCTGGTTGGGTTCATCTTGTTTGGGATTCTGTGCTTCCTGGGCTTATATGTCTATTTTCTTCCCCAGGTTAGGCCAATTATTAGTCATTATATTTTCAAATAAGTTCTCCATCCTTTGCTGTCCCTCCTCTTCTTTAGGTATTCCTATCCTGCAAATGTTGTTAACCTTGATGTTGTCCCAGATGAATGATTAACTATACTCATTAAAAAAAAATATTTTTTTGATTCTTCCTGTTGTTCTGATTGGGTGTTTTCTGATATCTTTTCTTCCGTATCACTGATTCACGCCTCTGCTTCATCTAGTTTGGTGATTCCTTGTATTGCATTCTTTTTGTGTGTGTGTGTGGTCTATGTCCTTCTTTGTGCTTGCTGTCTTTTTGTTGAAATTTTCACCAATTTCTTTGAGCATTCTTATAACCATTGCTGTGAGCCTCAGTCTCTGGTAGGCTGTCTGTCTCCATCTAATGTACTGTAGTTGTTTTTCTGGAGGTCTGCTATTCTTTGATTTGGAACATGTTTCTTTGTTTCCTCATTTCCAGTTGCCTCTCTCTGTGTGTTTGTAATATTCTGCATCTTAACCCAACACTCACTATTACAGTTTCTTCTGGGGCTCACTGCTAATACCGGGAGGAGGTGAAGGGGGCAGAGGTTTGGGAGGGCAGGTGAGGGCAGTTGACTAGGCTCCTTATCATTGTTTTCTTCCTGGCACCAAGGGCAGTGAGGGCAGTTAGAACTGACACTCTTCTCTATTCCATTTGCCCTGAGGTCTCTTCCCTGAGTGTTAGGATGAGCTGTTTTATATGCTGATCCCTCAGGCAGGACTGCGCTTGGCCAGAGAAGTGCACCCACAGCCTTTCTCGCCTTCTCTTTCCCAAACTGAAATGAAGTCAGTCTGTGGCTACTCACCACCCTGTCGCCCCCCTGCCTTCTCTCACAAACTGGAGTGAATTCGATCTTGCGGCACCTTGTGGCACCCGCCTCAGCACATCCTGAGGCCAAAGTGAGGTTTCATGGTCCCCAGCTCTGCACCTCCTTGTTTTGGTCCCACAGACCGAGTGAGGTCCGGAGTGCTCACCCGCCACCGTGGCCCCTGTCTCTGCACTCCCCCTTCTCTCCTCAGTTTGCCCCTCTGTGCCCACCTGCAGGTACCTCACTGCGATGACTGGGTCTCTTAGCCGTGTTTGTCTGTTGCATAGAAAATCCTTCTTTGAATTATAGTTGTTCTGTTTGTTGTAACCTCCAAGGGAGTTTTCTAGCAGTGCTTCTTATGATGCCATTTTAGTTGAAGCTCTCTAATTGTTTTTTTTTCTTCTTCTTCTTATTTGACTCATGGGTCATTTAGAAATGTATCCCCCCACCAAAATATTTGAAAATATTCTGAAGTTCTTTCTGTTATTTATTTGTAATTTAATTTCTTTGTGTTAGAGAATGTTGCATGACTTGCATTCTTTTAAATTTATTGAGACATTTTATGGCCCAGAATATATTGAAATGTATTCCTTTTGTGCTGGAAAAAAAATGTATTCTGCTATTGTTGAGGGGAGTGTTCTATAAATGTTAATTGAGTCAAATTAATTAAAATGATATTTATGTTTTCTACGCATATATCCTTACTGATTTTTTTGTCTACTTATTTCATTACTTTTTGAGAGAAGTGTTGAAATCTATATGCTTCTTGTATTTTGAAGTCTTGTTATGTCCAATTGGTGAGCTGATACTTTTATCATTATAAAACAATAATTTTATATAAATAAATATTTAGATTTGTATAATGATGACATTTCCTTGTATGGTTACCAAATTTTGTGCTCTCTATTCATTTATATTGAACCAGGTTTTCAAATTTGCTATTATTTTAATTATTATAATTATTTTTTGCTGTAAAACGATTTTGTAATGTATCTTGCAATGCTTGTCTGCTGGTGGTGAATTATTTTAGCTTTTATATGTCTAAACAAGTCTATTTTATTTTTGTTAAATATATATTTTTATTGGTTTAAGAATTATTAATTGGCATATTTTTTTCTTTTTACTTGTTTAAAGATGTTGCTTTGACATTGTTTTTGAGTTTGCATTTTTTTTCTTTTTTTTTGACAAGAAACCCATAATCCTTTTTGTTTAGAGATTTATTTTGTTTTGAGAGAAGGCGAGAGGGTGAGAGAGAAAGAGAAAGACAGCAAGAGATAATGGGGGAGGGCTCAGAGCAGTCTCCATAGTTATACATTGTTAGCTGTGATATAATTCCATTCCACACAGGGAGATGTGGGGCCACATAAGGCAGGAACCTAACCAGGGGCCTCCTGCATGGGAGGTAAGAACCTTTGCAGCCATCCTGGTGGTTATCAGTTTCATCACAGTTCAGCATATAGGTTTAGTAATGTCTAGGGCCAGGATTTGATCTTCAGACCTCGTGGTTGCAAGGCAAGCACTCAACCTGTTGAGCTGTCCCAACATCCCCAAGAAATCTGTAATCTTTATCTCTTTTATTCTGTATGGCATTTTCTCTGACTCTTTTGAAGATAATGACTATTACTTTTTTGAAGCAATTTGATTATGACAAACTTTTGTGTAATTTTCTTCATGTTTCTCTTGCTTTATTTTTGTTGTGATTCTTGCCTTTTGTGTTTATACTTTTTATCACATTGGGAAAGTTTTGGCCATTATTTTCTATAAAAATATTGTGAAGCATAGTCGCTGGTAAAGATGATTTTACTCTCTGCATATTGAAGTGGAAGGGGGCTATAACAAATAGACTAAGGATATAATTACTAGTGTTTGCTAGGTGGTTTTTAATAACTCATTCATTCAACAAGTATTCCATTGAGTTGCAGTTATTTGAACACACTGATATACCTAATAGTATTTGTTGAACAAAAATATATGATATAAAAATTTTATTGATTCCAGTCTTTATTATGTTTTATAGTTTACATTTAGACTCTGACAATTTTATAAATTATTTTATTTTAAGTTGTTTCCTTTAAAACAAATGAAAGATGCATTCTAAACAAAACAAAAACACATTTAAAAACCTAACATTGTACTAATGAATTCATTTCATTTGTTAGTGTGGTGATTGTCTGTAACAATAAATAGTCCTTCCATACTAATATTTGACACTAGAATTTAACCTGAATAAGCCCAATTTAATAAATTTGGAAAAGTAGGTTTTCTTTTCCCTTAAAAAAAATACTTTGGGGGGAAGCCAGGATGGCTCAGCGGGTTAAGCACTCGCTTTGAAGCCCCAAGGACTGAGGATCGAATCCCGGCTCCGGCCCAGGCAGACCCACATGCTTAACTGGAGTGTGCTTTCCGAATGCGGTGAGGCCTCCAGTTCAGTTAAAAAAAAAAAAAAGTTAAAAAAAATATTTTTACTCATCAGGAAATCTCAGAAAACATTGTACAGCTAAACATCATGTTTGAGATTCTAATATTTTTCATTAAGATGTTTAGAGTAGGGAGAAATTTAGTCTATAGTTACACCATACATATTAGATAAAATTTCAAATGCAAAATGTTTCTGTATTTATTGCTACAGAGGCACATATTTTTCTTTCTTTTTTTTTTTTTTTACTAAAAACATTGATAAAATAGCCCTCTTCAAATAAAATAATTTCTTCCGCATGGACTCTTTCTCATCAATATTTTTTTTTGAGAAATATTAGAATCAAGTGCTAGAACAATTTTTGTTTGAAAAGATTATACAATTTAATGACCGCATTTCTTTCCCTAGAAGAGCACTTCAAAACTGGAAAGGTAAAAGTAAATAAAGGGCAATACTGCTGAGTCACACTTTATAAAAGAAAAATAATTCACAGTTGTAAGTTCTTAATTAATAAATAAGCTAGTAGGATTTTGTAAATAGGCCTATTGACTTAATGTTTCAGTCAAAAAGCACTAAATCTGGGCAATGTGATTCAAAGCAAAATACATATCTGGTAAGCTGGGGACCGGGAGAAGATCAGGATTTTGTGGGAAGTGTAGCCTATTCATTTAGGTTAGGGGTCTCTTAGGAAAAAATAACAAAATTATAAATGCCAAATTTATTCTAAAAAGATATTTGTTTAGAATGAAAAAAAAAGTCATAAAATGTTATAAATTTAGAAAGCTGACAAATAATTTAGCATTAAGAATACAAAATCCAAACATTAATGTACATTTTTAATATTAACTGCTTGACATACCTCTATTATTATATTGACTTGCTATTAGCTGCATACATTTTACTGGGTTCTTTTTTCTCATATGGATATTGAGATGTTCTATCACCATTATTGAAACAGTTTTTCATTTTCTATTTGAATTTCTTTTGTGGTTCTTGTCAAAAACCATTTGACTATAATATGCAAAATATATTTGTAAACACTATTTTGTTACACTGACTATTTGTCTATCCATTCACCATGACTACATTGTTTTGGTTATTACAGCCTTATAGAAAGTTCTGAACGCAGAAGTTATATCTTCTAATTTTGATCTTTTTTAAGATAGGTTTGACTGTCCTTTGTTTTTTTTACTTTTCCAAATACATTTTAAAAGAATCTTGTCAATTTATCAGTAAAAAAAAAAAAAGAAAAAACATGCTGACATTTTTATTGGGAATATGTTGAATCTAGATCAATTTTGGGAGAATTAATGTCTTTTACTTGTTTTACTTGTTTACTTGTTACAATTAATACTTGTTCTTCTGATCCATAAAAACGATTTAGCTCTCCATTTATCTAGGTATCTTCAATTGTTCTCAGTAACATTTTATGATATTAGTATATAAATTCTGTATTTATTTTTGTTAAATTTATTCCTCAATAACTTTTGATACTAGTTTAAATATTTTACAATTTTGTTTTTTTAACTGTTCATTGCCAGTATATTAAAACATAATTGCTGTATGTCTATTAATTCTGTGTCCTGCAACATTAGTTCCAATAGTTTTTCAGGTGACAGTGTTCTTAGAATTTTCTATGTACATGACCATGTCAATTGTGAATAATGGTAATTTTTCTCCTTTCACGTCTGTATGCTTTTTTTTTCTTTTACATTTTGCATTGGATAGTAACTCCAATGGCATGTTCAATAGATGTGTCTATATCAGGGGAAAATATTTATTACATTGCTAGTATTGATTATGTCCCTTATTAGATTAAGATGTTCTCTTCTGTTTCTAGTTTGCTAAAAGATTGAAGAGATTTTTATTTGGTATTATTTTAATTTTGTCAAATGTTATTTCTTCATTTATTGAAATGATCATATGATTTTTTTGCCTTAAACTGTTAAAGTGGTGAATTTTATTCATAGTTTATTATGTATTAAGGCACCATTGAACTCCTGGAATATACTTTATTTGATCTTCAGAAGTAATTATATATTGCTAGATTTAATTTACTAATATTAAAAATTTTTAAGTATATTTATTTCTGGGATTTTGTATGTAAATTATTATTATTTTTAATGCTCTTGTCTGATTGTGATAATGAATAATATTAGCCCTATCAAAGGAATAAATGAGTTGCAAATTGTTCCTTCCTTTATTTGCTGAACAATGTTGTCTAAGATTGGTATTAGTTTTTATTTAAATGTTTATTAAGATTCATTGCTGATGACATCTGGGTCTAAAAGTTTGTTTGTTTTTGTTTTGTGGGAAGTGGTTTAATTACAAATTCAGTTTTTTTTATTGGCTAAAGGGCTATATAGAGTTTCTATTTTTTTCTCTGGTCAATTTTAATAATTTGTGCCTTTCAATAAATTTTTTTATTTAATCTAAATTGTTGAATTGATTGGCATAACCTTATAATATTCCATTATAGTGCTTTTAGTATAAGTAACATCCTGTGAATCTCCATTTTTCATACATGGTGTAATATTGTACCATTGCTCTTATTTTTCTTAAAGATTTATTCCAGTATTTTATTAATTTCACTAATCAATTAAAAAACCTATTTTTTGTTAATTTTATTTATTTTTTCTACTTCCTAATTTTTATTATTTTGTATCTTCTCATTACTTTGGGTTCTATTTTTAAAAATTTATATTTATTGTTTCTGACAGAGAGAGGAAGACAAACACAGAGAGACAGAGAGAAGGGGGAGGGCCAAGGGCTGTCTCCATAGTTGCATATTATTAGTTTTCTATATAGTTTTCATTCTACAGGTGGGCATGGGCCTGCACAAGGCAGGAATTGGCAAGGGGCCTTCAGCATGGGAGGCACGCCCTGGGTGGGAGCCAAACTGGGGGCCTCCCATAGAGGAGAGTCAGCTCAGTGAAAACCACACTGGGGCACACCCCAGTTTAGCATATGGGTCTGCATGAGCTGGGGCCAAGATTTGATCCTTGGACCCCAGGGCTGTAAGATGAGCACTTAACCCTCTGACTCATCCTGGCATCTATTTTTCATACCTTTAATAATTTTTCTAGATTTTAAACTTGGCAACAGAATTTATTGCTTTATACATTTCAAATATTCTAATATAGCATTTCAACTATAAATTTTATGACAGAAAATTCTGAAAAGATGGTAGAATTTCTGGAAGCAGATGTCAGGAATATGTCCCCACCTGGATAATAATTGCACTGGTAAAATTTTTCTGATATAACTAATTTGGAGCTATGTAGACTATTAGTCTTAAAACTTCCAGGGAAAGGCTTAAACAGTAAATTGTGGTTAATATTGGTCACTTTCGGTTATGACAGGTATCAGCTGTCCATCTCTCACTTCCAATACCATTGCTGGCAGCTATACATATATTTCTTTTTTAAATTTTATATTTACTATATTTTATTTTATTTTTTTAATTGTTAAATGTATTGGGGTGACATTGGTTGGTAAAGATTACATAGGTTCCAAGTTTACAATTCTACATTACATTGTCTGTGTATTAAATTGTGTGCTTACTAACCAGAGTCAGTTCTCTTTCCTTCACCATATATTTGATTTCCCCTCTATACCCCCCTTACTATGCCCCCTCCTTCCATTTTTACCCACAGGTAACCACTAAACTACTGACTGTGTCCATGAGTTTTTGGTTTTTTTTGTTACTTTCAGTCTTATAGTCTACCTATAAGTGAAGTCATATGTTTCCTGATTTTTTTAGTCTAACTTATTTTGCTTAATATAATGGTGTCAAGGACCATCCATGTTGTCACAAATGGCTGTATTTAATTTTTTCTTATTGCTGAGTAATATTCCATTGTGTAAATGTACCACAACTTCTTTATCCAAAGGACACTTTGATTGTGTACACAACTTGGCATATGACCTAGCAATTCCTCTTCTGGGTAGATACCCAAAAAACTTGAAAATCTTAATTTGCAAAGACATATGTACCCCAATGTTCACTGCAGCGCAGTTCATGGTGGCCAAATTGTACACATATTTCTAGAGTAGCTTACACACAGCTAGCAGGAGCCAGGGTGAGTAAAAAGGGCCCTATCCTCCAAATATTGGGGTGTTCTGATCATTGATTGCTAGTTCTGATCAGAGAGATTCACATAAAGAGGCAGGAATTCATTTTTATTGCACTTCCCTCCATTGTTGCAAACCACTTATCCTCTGGATTAAGAGATTTTCAGGAAATTAAAGCTTCAGTGCCGTATCCCTTTGAGGTGGGACATGTAGCCAAAGAAATTGACAGTCCCCTGCAGGGTGTAGTGTGAGGTGCTTCACTGGTAACAAACTAACTACATACAGTGCCGGCAGCTAAAGAAAGGCAAGAATCAGTTTTTTAACAGCTTGGCTGATTTCTCTTACTGGGACCTGACCTTTAGGTAATTATAATGTCATTATAATCGCATTTGCATCGTAGTTACTACAATGGGATGTTACCAAAACCTGCCTCCAGGAGGTATAAATAGCCTGGGTTATGAGTCTCAGTGTAGCTCTTCTCTGAGTTCACCCTTACCTCTCAAATGTGTACTTTTGTTTAAAATAAATTTTCTGTGTTTTGTTGCATCTCTCTCTCTCTCTGAACTTTTTTCTTGCATGGAGACAAGAACCCTGTCACCACTGCTCTGGGATGAGTCCTCTCTTGGACATCCCTGAGAGGCTCTGGTGCACAGTCTTTATTTTATATTTTAACTCTGCATGGAAGACTAGGACTTTCAAAAACAACTGAATATATGAGAAAAATTAGAAAGTGACTATATGTGTCCAGAGGAAGGTACAAGCTCAGAAAAGACCCAAGAAGACTGTAGGTTTACATCTCAGGCAGCTTCTTGGCACAGAGAGAGCCTACAATAATTAAAAAAATAAACAAAAAACAGTAACAAAATGGCTGAAAACTTGCCAGATTTGATGAAACACATGAATATAAACATGCAAGAAGCTCTATACATTCCATGTAAGATGAATTCAAAGAAACCCACACAGAGACACATTACAATCAAACTTTTGAAAGCCAAAGATACTATTTTGTAACTATCAGAAGTGATTTATCATATACAAAAGAGCCTCAATGAGATTATCAACAGGTTTCTGATCAAAAACTTTGAAGCCAGAGGCTGATATATTCAAATTTTTTAAAGAAAAAAATAACAAACTGTCAACAAAGAATCCTATATCCAACAACACTGTTCAGACCTGAGAGAGAAATGAAGATACTACCAGACAGCAAAAGCTAAAGGAGTTTTTGCTACCACTAGACCGGCATTGCAAGAAATGCTCTAGGGAGTTCTACAAGGTGAAATGAAAGAACATTGTACGGTATCTTAAACACATTTGAAGAAATAAAAATTTTAATGAAGATAAATACATGAGCAATTTAAAAAGCTAATATTCTTGTAACAACAGCGTATAACTTCACCTTTTGTTTTCTACACAATTTAAGAGGCTAATAAATTTCAAATATTATTAGTTTATGTTTTAGGGCACATTATGTATAAAGATATAATTTTGTGACATCAACAACTGAAAGGATTGGGGACAGAATTAATAAAGAATCAGAGTTTTTGTGTGATATTAAAGTGAAGCTGTTATAAATTCAAAATATAGTGTTGTAACTTTAGGATGCTAAATGAAATATTCATTGTAACAAGGAAGTAAATAGCTATAGAATATATGCAAAAGGGAATGAGAGGACAATTTAAGTGCTTCACTACAAAACAACAACAACAGCAAAAACTAAACACAAAAGAAGAGATTAACATAGGAAATGAGGGACAAAAAAGTGACAGGGCACATAGAAAACAAGTAGTAGTGATGCCAAAATAGCTCAACAGTTTGAGCGCTTGCCTTGCAGTCAGGAAGTCCAGGGATTGAATCCTAAACCCAGCCCATGCAAACCCAAATGCTGAACTGGGGAATGCCTCCAATGTGAAAGGCTCCCAGTTTGGTTGCCACCCGGGGTGGCTCCACATCTACCCATGCAGAATGAAACTATGTTAAAACTAATCCAACTATGGAGGCTGCTCTGGGCTGCTCCCCTCCATCTCTTCTTCTCTCTCTCAAGCAGCAAAATAAATCTTAAAGAAAGAGAAAACAAATAGTAAAATAACAGAAGACCTTCCTTATCAGCAATGACTTTAAATATCAATGGTTTAAACTAATCAAAAGACAAAGATTGACAGAATGAGAAAAGAAACCAACAAGTGATCCAACTATATACTGTCTATAAGCAACTCACCTTATATCTAAAGACACCAGTAGATTGAAAATGAAAGAATTGGAAAAAATATCCCATGCAAATAGTAACCAAAGGAGAATGGAGTGGGGGTGGGTGAGAGTGGTGGCTATACTAATATCAGGCAAAATAAAACAAGTTAAAAATATTATATGAGACAAAAAAGGACATTATATGTTAAGAAAAGTTTTAATAAAACATGAAGATATAGTGGGCACTGGATATATGGTGGTGGAGGGGGAGCTGATTCTGGGTGGTGGGCACATAATGCGATGCATGGGTGATGTGATGTGGACTTGTACATCTGGAAACTATCTAATTGTTACCAACCAATGTCACTCCATTAAATTTAACAATAAAAATAAATAAATAAATAAATAAATAAATAAGAAAAACAAAACACAACATGAAGATATAACAGTGGGAAAGACAATACCTACCAAGACTAAGTACGTAATTGAGAAATAAAACATCTGAGTTAGACCTATAACCAGTAGGGAGATTGAATCAATAATGAAACATCTCTGACAAAGAAAAAGACTTCGACCTAGTGGCTTCACTAGTAAATTAGATCATGCATTTAAAGATAACCAATTCTTGGGGTATTTAAGTATATGGTGATAGAAAAACAAAAACAAAAAAACCTAATTCTGAGTGGTGAGCTCACGATGCAACACATAGATGATGTATTGTAGAATTGTACACCTGGAACCTATATAACTTTACAGACCAATGTTACCCCAATAAATTTAATAAAAAGAAAAAGAAAAGAAAAAAAAATACTTCTCAAAGTTAAAAAAAAAACAAAACGAAGAGGAGGAAATACTTTCTAATTTATTCTGTGATGCCAGCATTACCGTGATGGCAAAAATAGACAGACACTAAAAGAAAAGTAGAGAGCAATATCTGGTAAGAACATTGGTGCAAAAGTCCTCAATAAAATATTAGCAAACCTAATTTACTGGCATATTAAAAAATATGCACAAAAATTAAGTGGGATTTATTTCTGGAATTGAAGTACGATTCAGTATATGAAAACTGATCAATGTAATATACCACTTTAACAAACGAAGGAAAAATAAACCCCTATAATCATTTCAACTGATGTAGAGAAAGCATTTGACAAAATTCAACACCCTTTCATAACAAACGACCAAAACTTAAAATAAGAATAAAAGGAAACTATCTCAGCATACTAAAAGCTCTACATGAAAAACTCACAGTGAATATCATATTCCATAGTTACAAATAGAAAACTTTCCCTCTAAAATCAGGAACAAGGCAAGGATGCTTGCTTTTTCCAGTTCTATTTAACATAGTACTATAAGTTCTGGCTAGAGCAATTAGGCAAGAAAAAGAAATACAGTTGATCCTTGAACAACACAGGTTTGAACTGTGCAGGTCGCTTATATACAGATTTTAAAATTACATGTGCAAGTGGGCTGGCCCAGTTTAAACCCACATTGTCCAAGGATCAACTGTATTTTTGAGCCACAGTGGGAATCTGTGTATGTGAAGGACCAACTTAAACTATACATGGATTTTTGAATGTACAGGCAGTCGGGGCCCCTAGCCTCTGTATTGTTCAAGAGTCAACTGTAAAATAAATAAAAGTCAAAGCAGGGTCTCAAAGAGATATTTGTATGCTCATATTCACAGTAGCATTATTTACAATAGCTAATACATGTCATTCAATGGTGAATTGTGGATTATGAGTATAAAGGAATATTATTAAGAGTTAAAAAGGAAAGAAATTCTGACATGTGATAACACAGATAAAGCTTCAGGACGTTTTTGCTTAGTGAAATAAGCCAGTCACAAGAAGCCAAACACTGTATGATTCCACTTATATATAGTACTAAGGGTAGTCAAAGTCATAGATTCAGAAAGTAGGTTAGTGATTACCAGAGGCTAGGGAAAAGAATGGGGAGTTATTGTTTAATGGGTATAGAGTTTCAGTTTGTTTTTTTTTTTTAAAGATTTATTTATTGTTTTTAACAGAGAGAGAGAGAGAGAGAGAGAGAGATACAGAGTCAGAGACAGAGAGAAGGGGGAGGGCCCAGAACAGTCTCCATAGTTGCACATCATTGGTTTTTCCACATAGTTTCATTCCACAGGTGGGCGAGGGACTGCACAGGGCAGGAACTGGGCCGGGGTCTCGCCCTGGTGAGAACTGAACTGGGGGCACTCCGCAGTTCAGCATATGGGTCCGCACGGGCCGGGGCCGGGATTTGAACCTCGGTCCTGGGGCTGCAAAGTGAGCACCTAACCCACTGAGCCATCTTGGCTTCCCCGAGTTTCAGTTTTACAAGATGAAAAATGTTATGTAGGTAGATGGTGATGATAGTAGCACAACATTATGAATATATTTATTATTATTGAACTGTACACTTAAAATGGTTAAGATGGTAAATTACATGCTATCTGTTCTTTTACCACAATTATAAAAACTGAAAGAAAAAATGTACATTTTCTTTAAGGATGAATTAACAGCATATCAAAAATTTTATTTTGTGCTTTTATTATCATCCAATTGGATATATTTTCTAATTTCCTGATGATACTATTTACTTTAAGTCTTTTTTTGCTGACATAGTTATACAGGCTTCAATTGTCATATATATAATTCCAAAAACCCATTTTTGTGGGTTATATTTTAGTTTACATAGCTAACTGTCTGTAAGTAGTTAATAAAATATACATGTAACTTTAGGAATAATAATTTCAATGGCCCCTACTGTTTACTGACAAATTTTCTTTTTCTGGTGTTCTTAATTCCTTCTTCTAAAACCTAGTGTTTTATCTTTTTTCCTTTAGCTTATAGAAATACTTTTACTGTTTCTTGTAGTGGTGATTATTTCAGCTTTACTCTCTGAAAATGACTTCATGAGATGTAATATTTATTAATGAAATTGGCAAAAGTAAAGGAAAATCTATTGTTTGGTAGACTTCTTAGAAAGGGGAAATTACACTGTTTGCCAGGAGTAGGTTAATGATAAAACTATACAAAATTGGATTTTAGCAATCAGATTTTTAAATATTTTATATTTTGACCTAAATATTAAAATTTAGGAATTTATAAGAAAATTCAGATATATGTCATTTAATGTTACACCTGGAAAGAAATTCATGAGAAATATGTAAATATATATCTATAAGGGGGCACACTGTATCTTTATTTTTGATAGCAATAAACTGTAAATAACCCATTATTTAAGTAAATGATAGTGAGTCTATATAATATAATCTTAACCACTAAAATTTATAGTAGAGAATATATTGCTAGAGTTGAAAAAATTCTAAAAAAATATGTATAAAATGAAATAACTTTAAAAATACATATGTTTTTACCTGCATAGAAAAAAGTGACATATATAAAATTTTAGCAGTGTTGATTTTTTTATTTGTGCTTTTTTTGTGTTTGCCAACTTTTCTGGCTACATAATTAAGCCAAAGTCCTGTAATATTTACTCAAGGAAGAATCACCAAGGGCCAATGTTAAATATAATGTAGACTGGAAAACAGCTGAAAACTTCTACTGACCTTTGGGGGCTACATAATTTTCTAGGGAGTATAGATGTCTTTTTTGCCTAAAGGGCCAACAGTGGACCATTTATTTTATGTTTTGTATCTCCCCTTTTTCCTACCTAAGGAGCTGTGGTAAAGGGATAAAAGTTAAGCTGAGAAAGACATAGAAGCCACATAATGTAATCCTGAATAAAAATGTCAATTGTAAGTGAAAGTGTTGTTAAATTTTATCACACTAATGAAAAGCCTGGTTTACGTCTTTGCAGGTTCCCAAAATGTTTTGAAGGTAGCATTTTCTGTTTCCTAAAATATATTAGGATTTCTTTTCTTTGCTAGAGAACAGGGAACTGGAAATTCTAGCCATGTGAATTATTTTGGGTAGTGGCTAGCTGACCTGTCAGGCAAATGGTAATGAAAAGGAAAGAAGATATAAACTAATTACTACTTATTTACTTATATAACTTGTTTCTAGTAAGAACAAATTAGAATCATTTAATGTTACACCTGGAAAGAAATTTATGAGAAATATTAAATATGATGAGTATATAAAAATATAAATTTTGTATTCTCCCACTTAATAAGTTATTGTGAAATATATTTATTTCTCTCACTTAACATTCTATTATGACCATTAACTATGGCAAAAAATATTTTTCAGAAACAGTTCAAATGGATATATGAGATTTGCCTACAGAATAAAGACTCTTCTTTCTCCATCAACAAATAGATTGCTACTGAAATATCCATCCTGTGTTTCAGGGCTGTATGGTAGCATAAGACTGAATGAGTTGTTGTTGTTTTTTAAAGATTTATTTTATTGTTTTTGACAGAGAGAGACAGAGAGACAGGGAGAATTGGAAGGGCTCAGAGCAGTCCCCATAGTTGTACATCAATTTTTAACATAGTTTTATTACACATGGGTGAGCTTGTGTGTGTGTGTGTGGGGGGGGGGGTGCTGCAAGGCAAGAACAAGCTGAAGACCTCCATCATGGGAAGCATGACCCCATGAGCTGGGGGTTGAATTGAGGGCTCCTCACATGGGAAGCTCACCCCAGTGAGAACCAAATTTGGGGCCTCCCATATGGGCAGTGCACCCCAGTTTTGTATATGGGTCCACACATGCAGGGGCCAGGATTTGATCCTCAGTCCCCAGGGCTGCAAGGCAAGTGCTCAGCCTGCTAAGCCAGACCACATGGCATCCCCTACCTGAATTTTATATATAATTTTATGAAACTCCCTAAATGACAGTGATCACAAATGACAAAAAATAAGGTAATTTATCTTTCGTCACTGATTAGATGTGCTTTTCCTAAGCAACTTCTTCTTTTTTTTTTTTTTTAAGATTTATTTTATTGCTTGAGAGAAGGTGAGAAAGAGAGAGACAGAGAGAAGAGAGAGGGCCCAGAGCAGTCTCCATAGTTGTATGTCATTAGTTTTTGACATAGTTTTATTTTACACAGGGGGATGTGGGACCCCACAGAGCAGAACCAAACTGGGGGCCTCCCTCATGGGAGGCAAAAACCTTAACTGCTCTCCTGGAGGTTATCAGTTACATTCTGCAGTTCAGCATGTGGTTTTGCATGGGTTGTGGTCAGGACTTGATCTCCAGACCTGGCAGTTGCAAGGCAAGAGCTCAACTTGTTGAGCTATCCTGACATACCCATCAACCTCTTATTTTTTTTTTAAAGATTTATTTTTATTGTTTTTTATTTATTTATTTATTTATTTATTTTTATTTTTGACAGAGAGAGAGAGAGAGAGAGAGAGAGAGAGAGAGAGAGAGAGAGAGAGAGAGAGAGAGAGATACAGAGACAGAGAGAGAACTGAACTGGGGGAGCTCCCAGTTCAGCATATGGTTCCGCACGGGCCGGGGCTGGGATTCGATCCCCGGTCCCCAGCGCTGCAAAGTGAGCACTCAACCCACTGAGCCATCCCGGCTTCCCCAACCTCTTATTTTTAATTTATAGATACACTGTATTTTAAATCTTGCCTCCTAGAAGATTTGAATAAATTTGTAACCTTACTCTGGAATCTATATATAACTTCCCTTAGTTTCTTATACCTCCATTTCACTTACTGCAAAGTTATTTTAGTTTATTATATGTATGCATCCTTATGAGATATATTAAATTTGTTTAAAAACTAGTATATAATTAACAACAAATCAACAGCAATAATAAAAATCATGACAAAGATTGTAGACATTCAGCAACTTGGTTCTTTTAGTTAAGCCATGAGTATCAGCTCTTAGCCCCAAGTTTGATTCTCTGGCAATCTGAATTAAGGGAGTATATATTAGTCTTCTAAAAGATGGCAGTAAAAGGTTCTTCTAAGACTCTTCTCCCTATCACATAAAAGTATGTGATCACACTGCCCAAAATGTGACATGGGAACTCTAATCCTCATATATTCCTTTTTTCCTCTGTCCTCATATTTTTGGGGTGTTGCAAGATGCAAAAAGATGTTGAGTCTGAGGAGGGTAAGTGGAAACAGTATTATGGCTATATCATATCTCCTTCCATTCAGTTGAGACATAGTTAATCATGTCTTTTTTTCTGGTTGGATGTAAGCATGTCTCTCCAAGCTAGAGGTTCAGAGAGTGAATGAAAAAAATTTCTCTGTCCTTCACCATGATGGATGGATCATTTTAAGAGTGATGCATAGACCAGCCATTGCCCGCTTTGCTCGTTTCAGCTTCATTGAATTAATTGTTGAAGGAAATTTCCTCAAAATTTAGACAATAGCCAGTTTATAGTGTTGCCTTCCCCCCCCCCACCCCTTAGTCTGTATAAGTATTTTAGGAGAAAGGAGTGCCAGCCATCCAGATTCCATTTAAAACAAATCTCCCAGAGGGTGCTGGGATAGCTCGGTGGTTAAAAGCTTGCCTCTCAGTCGTGAGGTCTTGTGTTCAATTCCTGGTCCCAGCTTGTGCAAACCCATATGCTGAACTGCTGTGCAACTGGTAACTGCCCAGATGGTTCAAGGGCAAAAGTTCTCCCCTTCTGTGTGGGAGACCACAGTTTGATTCCAGCCCTGTGTGGTCCATATCCATCTTTGTGGAATGAAACCATGTCACAACGGATGATGTACAACTATCGACACTAATCTGGGTCCTCCACCCTACCCCTCTCTCTCATTGTCTCACTCACCTTCTCACAAAAAAAAAAAAAAAAAAAGAAAAAAAGATTTTAAAGAGACCAAGAACAAACAAATTTACCAGACTATGCTAGCCTTAAGAGAAATTTAAAAGTAAGTCTAAATGAAAGAAACTTTCTAAAAATAGAACAGTTAAGTTGCTAAATAATCTCTTCATTTAAAAATTAATGACATATAAAAATAATTTTATTGTGTGAGGTTTTTTTCTTTGAGAGAAAATGAGAAAGAAAAAGAGAGAAGTGGGGAGGGTGCTGAGCAGTCTCCATAGTTGTACATCATTAGTTGTGACCTAGTTTCATTGCACACAGGTGGATGTGGGGCTGAGTGGGGTGGGACACAACTGGGACCTCTTACATGGGAGGCATGAATCATTGCCATCATCTTGGTGGTTACTAGTTTTGCTGGAGTTCAGCATATGGGTTTGAATGGGCCTAGGCTGGGGTTTGACCCTTGGACCTCGCAGTAGCAAGATAGGAGCTCAACCGGCGGAACTGTCCAGGCATCCCTGTTTGAGTTTTTAACCCTTTTCAAATTTGAGAATCATACTTCTTTTGGTGTTTGAATAGGTGTCATCTACTGGTATGTAATGGATCCAGTTTTTGCATTTGGGTCCAAGATTAATAATTGATTTCAATAGATGAAACATGCAGATCTTCATAAGCAATGAGCCATTTGCAGGTTTTTATTTTAATACTTTGCTAAAACTTACATAGTTAGATACTTGTTATTAATTACCTATGCTATTCTGTTAAACAAGGTCACTTGAGTAAGCTAGAGGTAACAATTAGCTATTGCTGTGTGAAAACAATAACCCAACAAACAAAAAAATTTAGAAGCTGAGAATAGCAAGCAGAAGGTTAGAATAACTAAATCTCTAGCTTAGCTGGGTGTTTTTTGCTGATTTGGACTGGGCTTGGTGAGGCTCACTGACATGTCTATTGTGACTGTCATCTGTGAATTGGCTAGATGACTTTGCTAATCTTGACTCTGCTCTCTCGTATGTCTGAGGCCTCACCTTGGGTCATTGGTCTGACTCACCTCTGTTCCATGTGTCTCATCTTCCATTAAGCTGGTTAGTTCAGGCATGTTCTTGTAGTGAAGGTGATGTGGGAAGCAAGCTCCGAAAGTGTAACATATCTCTTGAGGCTTAGGTTTGGAACTGGCAGATATCATTTTATTTGCATTTTACTGACTAAGCAAGTCACAGGGTTGACAAAATAGACTCTATTGATGAGCTGCTAAGCAACATTTGAAAGGTTATGGATATAGGGATGGGTGAATAATTATGACCATTGCATTCAATTCACTATTTTGGAAAAAAATAAAATTGAGTCTAAAACCCTGTTTGGTGCTTCTAAATCAGATTTCTTTTGATTATACCAGCTTTCTTTCACCTTACCTATATGATGTAGTTGAATGTTTATAAAGAAAAAAAACAAACAAACAAAAAACGTGCCTAAGGGTTAATCTTTGTCTTCAAATACTAATCTAGATAGCTTGATGAATTTACATCTTTCTATCTATTTATTACTTGGCAATTCTTCACAAAATCAGGCTTAGTTTATCTGAAGAAAATAGATTTGATATAATTGAAAATGTCTAGTATTTTCCAAACTCTATGAGTATAGAGAATCTTTTGAAGGTTAAGAATAACTTTCATACTGCTTTACCTGTTTATTTCTTTTGACTGCAAGTCTCAGGGAACTAGAGTGATTAATATCAGGTGAAAATTACGCTACTTAGCAGGGTCTTAAGTTTACATTACATCCTGTGTCCTATAAAAATTATTACTAGCAGTGAGAGATTCATTTTGGAAAGTAACTTACGGGATAACAGCTAAAACGCCAAGGTATGTTTTACATCTCGTTGAAAAAAAAATTTTTTTTTTAAATATAGTTTTCTTTCTTTCTTTATTTTTGAGAGAGAGAGAGAGAGAGAGAGAGAGATACAGAAAGAGCTGAACTAGGGGACCTCCCAGTTCAGCCTATGATTCTGTACCGGACGGGGCTGGGACCGGGATTCGATCCCCAGTCCCCGGCTCTGCAAAGTGAGCGCTTAACCCACTGAGCCACTCTGGCTTCCCCATCGTTGAAAGTTTTATGAGTCCACTCACCCACCTCCTCGTTACTTCCTTGCCTTTGTGGACATAGAGAGAGATGAAAAAGATAAAGTTGTTATAGAGTTGTGACAGTTTCAAGCTCTCCTGCTTGTTTGACCCATATCTTCCTATGCCATGCCAAAATTCAGCTTAGAAAAATTTTGTATTTTGTATGTGACATATATTTCAAAGTAGCCCCCAAGATTTGAAAAATAACAAGGAAAATATTATTTCTAGAAACAGTTAGGAGCCAAAGAAGAAGCAACTGAATTCAAATGTTAGGTCATTCCATTGTTTAGTAAATTAAATTATTTAAAAAATATCCCAGAAGTAAAACATTAACATTTATTTTTTTAAGTATATATGATTCTTATTTAAAATTTTTTGTCACAAATTGAATAACTAGTCTAAATGTACCATGTATAATATTAATAATATTATTTTAAAAAGATTTTTATTAAAATATAGCTAACATGTAATATTATATTAGTTTCAGGTGTACACCATAGTTATTCAACATTTATATACCTAAAGAAGTGATCACCATGATAATTTCAGCCACCATCTGACACCCTATACCACACTATCACAATATTATTGATTATATTCATTATGCTGTACATTACATCCCCATGACTTCTTTGTTTTATACCTGGAAATTTAGACCTCTTTTTTCTTCTTTTTTCTCTTCATCCCTGCCTTCCTTTTCAAATTTTTCAATTACAGTTGAAATTCAATATTATTTTATATTACTTTCAGGTGTGCAACATAGTGGTTAGACATTTATATAATTTAAGTAGTGATTCCCCCTGACGAGTGTAGTAACCGTCTGGAACTATACATAGTTATTACCATGATATTGATTGTATTCCCTATTCTTTATTTTACATCCCTATGACTATTTGTGACAACCAGTTTGTGTTTCTCTTTCTTTCTTCCTTTCTTCCTTCCTTCCTTCCTTCCTTCCTTCCTTCCTTCCTTCCTTTCTTTCTTTCTTTTTTTTTAAGATTTATTTTATTTTTTGAGAGGAGAGAGAGAGAGAAGGGGGGAAGGCCTAGAGCAACCTCCATAGTTGTATGTGATTAGTTTCGACATGGTTTCATTCTACAAAGGTGGATGTGGGGCCCTGCAAGTTGGGAACTGAGCCAGGGCCTCATACATGGTAGGTAATCATCTTCCCTAATGAGCCATCCTGGCAGTTAGCAGTTGCACCACAGTTCAGCATATGGGTTTGCATGGGTCAGGGCTGGGAACTGAACTCCAGACCTCATGATTAGGAGGCAAATGCTCAACTGCTGAGCTGTCCCAGTTTGTGTTTCTTGATCTCTTCTTCACCCCACCCTCTACCCCTTTCCCATCTGACAACCATAAAAATGTTCTTTGTATCTATAAATCTGCTTCTGGTTTGTTTATTTATTTTGTTCTTTAGATTTCACATATAAGGAAAATCACATCAATGTTTCATGCAAGACAATACTCTCCTAGTCCATTCATGCTACCACAGACAGCAAGAACCTATTTTCGTCCATTGCTAAACAATATTTTATTGTATATATGTATCACCTACTCATTTTCCATTCTCTCATCTATAGACACCCAGGCTTCCTCCATATCCTGGCTATTGTAAATAATGCTGCAATGAACATATGAATGCACATGTCCCTTCAAAGTAGTGTTTTGTGTTTCTTTAGAAAAATATCCAGAAGTGAAATTACTGGTTTCTTCTTTGTCTCTTGTTACAGACTTTGTTTTAAAGTCTCTTTCATAAATATTGCCACCTGGCTTTTTTGTTGTTTTCTTGTTTCCATTTTTGTTAAATATCCTTTCCTCATTCCTGTACTTTCAGTCTGTATATGTCTTTTGATCTGGAGTAAGCCTCTTCTTGGCAGCATATGTAAGAATCTTACTTTGTTATTCATTCAGTCACCCTATCTTTTGACTAGAGCATTTAATTCATTTACATATAAAGTAATTGTTAATAGATATGTAGTTATTACCATTTTATTATTCATATTTTTTATCTCTCTTCTTTTCTTTTTCATCTTAAAGAAGTCCCTCTAACATTCCTTGTAATACTGGTTCAGTGGCGATGAAGTCTTTTACTTCCTCTTGTCTGGGAAGCTTGTTACTTCTTTGATTCTAAATGATAGCTTTGATGGGTAAGTTTGATTGTAGTTCCTAGCTTTTCATCACTTTGCATATGTTCTGTTAATCCCTTCTGGCCTGCAATGTTTCTGCTAAGAAATCAGCTTATAGTTATTTGGGAGTTTCCTTGTAGATAACTAACTGATCTTCTCTTTCTGCTTTTAAGATTGTCTCTTTGTCTTCAAGCTTTGGCATTTTAATTACGATGTGTTTTAGTGTGAGCCTCATTGGGCTCACCCTGTTTGGGACGACCTGTGCTTCCTGGGCGTATATGTCTATTTTTTTTTTCACCAGGTTAGGGAAGTTTTCCATTATTTCTTCAAATAGATTTTCAATGTGTTGCTCTCTTTTTTTCCTTCTGGTACCTGTATGATGTGAATATTGGTACATTAAATGTTGCTCCAGTGGCCCCTTTAACAGTCCTCATTTTCTTGGATTCTTTTTCTTTTTGCTGCTCAAATTGGGTGTGTTCTGCAACCTTATCTTTCAAATCACTGATTTGATCCTCTGCTTTATCTAATCTGTTAAATTTCCTCTAAGGTATTCTTTATTTCAGTTATTGTAGTGTTTATTTCAGGTGGGAATCTAATAGGAATAGCATTGAATCTGTAGATTAGTTTGAAGAGTATTGTCATCTGAAAAATGTTAAGTATTCCCATGCATGATCCTAGGATATTTTTTTCAAGCATTTAGCTCTTGGTTACTTTCTTTTAACAAAGTTTTGTAGTTTTTAGAGTATGTTTTATACTTCAAAAAAAATTTATTCCTGAGCATTTTTCTTTAAAAAAAATTCAGTTTCCCAATTGTTCATTGCAGTTCATCTATCTTGATTGCTTATAATCTCTCAGGCATGTTTTATTGTTTCATGCCTTTGGATCCTCATGGATACCATTCCCTCTGCCTGAAAATTCCCCTACCTAGATGTCATTGTTGAGTTCTTGTATAGCATTTCAGACTTCATTCTTCCTCTATAAGCATCCTCTTGTTCTTTTCACTAACTTTTTTTTTAAAGAACAAAAGAGTGAGTTGATTGTAGTGTTTATAAATCAAATTTGAATATTAAGATAACCTACCTCAGTAGTTAAGAACATGGATTTTTGATTAGACACATCTAGGTCTAAATCCCTCTTAATTATCACCTTGAATTTTGAGCAAGTTACTTGAGTTCTCTGAACCTCAGTTTTCTTATCTATGAAATGTGTGCAAAGTGTGTGCTTTCTTCATCTATTTCTTTAACTCACAGGTTTGTGGAGAGGATTATATGTGTTAATATGAGTAAAGCAGTTATAATAGAACAGTTCCTGGTCTATAATAAGTCTTTATTATTTTTATTTACCCAGTTTTTAAGTCCATGATATTTTTACCAATCTATATTTTTCCCATAAACTATATTTGATAAATAATTGTTATTGGAAAAGCTGTGGTACTGGTGATGGTTGGTGTTATGGTGACAGATGTTTCACTGGAATTCAGTCCTGAAGGAGAACACTAAGTGACTCTCGTTCCCAGTGAAAATATAAGATTTAATTACTTCATCATAAACCAAATGTCAAGGTTTTCTAGCCATCCTCTGAGAACTGTCTTATTGGAAATGACTGTCCTTTCATTAAACACACTTTTATGCAACAATTTTTTGATTTTTAAAAAATTATCAGGTGTCTTGAGAATTCAAATGGCTGTTACAAGTCAGTAAAATCTGTAGACCATAAGTGCTTTGAAGTATAGTTCTGAATATTATTCACTGTCCATTAATAACTTAGCACCCAGTACTATCATGGACACATTAACATTAAAACATGTGTTGATGAATCAAGTGAAGAGCCCTAAGTATAAAATTCTTATAATTTTCTCAAGAACATATGATATATTGGCAAATATATATTTTCATAAAGAAAATCAAATTTCTTTCATGGTTTCAGTTATCATATTATTTTTTTAGTAAACCTAAGACCTCAGAAGATGTTCTGTGTCCCAAAGAAGATAAGCAAGTTGCTGAAAAAATTATCTGATGAAGCTCATTTATAAAATATATTTAATTTACACTGACTGTGTACAATTTATGTCAAGAGCTATGTAAAATGATTTTTCCTCTTTTTTGGGAGAACAAACCACAAGAGTGTACCAAAAGGGGTCTTATCATTATGTGCTATAAATGTGATGGAAAACAACTTTGACTTTGTAACCAAATTTTAAATTACCATGCCAATATATTCATGAGTTTCTTAATTTTTTAAAACATTTGTCTACTGTTATCTTTTTTTTTAATTGAGCACTAATCTAATACCTCTTTCATTGGCTAGAGATGTATGGACTGCAGATTATATATTGTTTTTATGCAAACTAATTGAGCCTGTACTTTCCTGGAGTTTCATACCAGCGGGAGCTCGACTCTTATGAGTGGTGTAGCCAATGTTAGAGGCTTTTACACCTCTGAGGTGTATTTACTCCCTCCTTTGATACTCATGCCCACTATTTTCTGAAGTGGCTATTCATTTTCTAGCACTGGTAGTTAGTTTCTCAGTACTTAAGAGCAAGCAGGGGAAGGCACAGACCAGAGAAGTTGCTATGTGGCTTTTATCTGACCAGTGCAGTTTTCTTCATTCATTTATTGCATCACACTTATTATCAGCAGTGCTGGATGCTAGAAGAAAATGAAGTGATGTCTTCTAAGTTCCAAAGAAAAATGTTTACTTTTGGGACAAGAGAAAGAAAAGGAGCTAGATGCATTTATTATTATTATATATATATTTTTTAATTTTCTTAAAACATAAAATTTATTTGAGTTTTTTGTTTGTTTGGTTTTTAGCTCATCAGCTTTTGTTAGTGTATTTATTTATTTATTTATTTATTTTTAATTTATTGTTAAATTTGATGAGGTTACATTGGTTGGTAACAATTAGACAGTTTACAGATGTACAAGTCCACCTCACATCACTCATGCATCGTATTATGTGCCCATCACTCAGTATC